>JAFFST010048426.1:273971-284008 GCA_022414735.1 Noturus placidus | reverse complement strand
TATATATATATATATATATATATATATATATATATATATATATTTATATATATATATATATATATTAAGCTTTAGACTACACCCACTTCCGGTACATTGTCCGTATATAGATAGAGATATTATGTTACACCCGGACAAGTTACTACAGAATCTGTCACACACTGTCACTGCCAAAAATGAACAGCAGCGTGTTGTGAAGATAAAGAAAATGGTACCGTGTGTTACACGTTATGACCTGAAGGCAAGTGTGTGATGCATATCTTTGCACCACTGTCATCCAACATGAAGACTTGAAGGGAGAGGAGAGGCTGTCCTGAGTAAGGTATGCATCACAGAACTTACACAATGGCACTTTTGGCCTTTATGGGTACGTCAACAAAGAGCTTTTACCTTCCCCATGGAGCTGCTACAGCAACATGCCATTTGGAACTGAGTGAAGTCAGCTACTCACAGGTGGTTAAGCTGTTTGATATATTACTTGATATATTGGTGTTTATGGTCTAGCACATTCTCAGAGCATGTTGTTAGGTCTTAATGGGACTTATCTGCTGTCAAACCAAAGTGGCTTTCGAAATCATCTACTCATGTGAGAAGTGGATTTGCATGTACTGTAATACATGTAATACATGATTGGTAGATAGGAAGCATTGCTGGCTCAGACTGTAAAGCTTGTATGCCAGGACTGATAAAAACACTCAACTGGCCCGGTAAAATCTTTACAAAGATCACATGTGACTTCGAATCCATATATGGAAAGGTAGGTGTGTCATCAAGTCCATATACAGAAATTAGGATATCTTATCAGAATGTCATTGTGTTGTTGAGTCCACATAAGGAAGTTTTCAAGTGGGTAGGAGGAAGTCATTCATTCATATGTGCACATGCATGATAATTAAGTAGTAATTAGTAATTAATATGAATTAATATTACTGCTAAGGTTAGGACGCTAGCAAACATGATAACCTGTGAGGATTTCTGAGAGGTTTTTTTTAGGTTATATTTAGGGAAATTGATAAAATGGGATCCCTGGAACTCAAAAAAGTGAACTGATCACGAAAGAGCTTTGTCTAATAGAAAAATTAAAGAATATCCTAATATTACTGGTCAGTTCAAGATCAGTAGAGTCACTTTATTGCCATATTCATCTTGGACACCAGTACCAGTTCATGCACGACTCACCCTCCCTTTGGAGAAAAACAAGCGATTAGTGACTTCCGATTGGCTGCCCCATTGCCCAGTGACGCAAGACCATGGACTGCTCAAGTGCCTAGCATTGCCAACCACTTTATCTGAGCAATCTTAACAAATGCTCTTCTCACACACCCAAACCCTACTCCCCTGATGCCCTCCCTCCCTCCCTCCCACGCACCAGCCCACCTCTGCTCCCAAACGTGGCGTCGAGTCCATTATGCCAGGTGTTAGCCGTGGCTATAGGGTTGCCGTGTCGTTAGTAGCAGTGCTAATGTAATGCTATCCAAGGGCTGCCTGCCTGGCCTGGGTTCGGGCAGACAGGGAGTCTGACCAAAGCGTGGCATCGATTCTAATGGGCTTTTTAGGCCTGTAATGATGGGAATCTGTTCACGCCTCAGCTGTCATGCCTAATTACGGCCAACCAAACAATGACTCCATTCACACTGGCTCAGGTTACTGCGCCTCCGTTCTCTCTCTGTCTCACACACACTTTCTCGATCACTCCCCCGTTCTTTTAAACCACTGAGTGATCCGTCAAGAGAGGTCCGTGCCTGGCCCAGTTGTACGAAATATACATCAGATATGTTGGCACTCAAGCAACATACATCAGCTGTGTGAAACAATATATGCTCACTCTCCAGTTCTGAACAGCACGATGGAGCCTTTTGAAGGACACGGTAGGCTGGCTCTGCTTTTAAATGACAAACCAAATCCTAACTGGTCCCTGGTTGCCTAATATTCAATTAAGGCAAAGACAGACTGGAGCAACTGTAGACAATTAGCCTCTTATGTGTGAATTATGAGGTGAGAAGTATCACTTTCAACATTAGCATGCTAACATGCTTCTGTGGATATAATTTATAATGCATAAACAGGGTTTGTACTGAAGCTTGAGAGTATAAAATGCTTGATTTTAAAGATTCTAATGTGCTTGATTTATCAGATAATGGAAAAATTTGGTAAGAACACAAGTTATTTAGCTCCTTTTGCTTCGACATGTAGCTACTGCCTTTTCATTAAACGCTATACCGGTATTAGTATGTGCCCTGTTGTAAGTTCTCGAAAAATTCATTTCACTTTGGTACACGTGAGTAGCCCAGCTCAGATCTGCTGTGAACAGCTAAGATTTGCAAGTGTATAGCACCAGACAAAAGCTAGCCAAGGTCTTAAATCTCTAACCTGACAGGATTTCTGAAAGGATGTCATGTTATAATCTTCAGTGATGCAATCAACGCAAACAAGCTAACTAATAGAAGCTCACCAGACCGGATTTCTGAAAGGATTTTTAAGTTATGTTAATACATTTTATAATGTATATATATGATGTGATTGTGCCCTGTGATGGACTGGCACCCTGTCCAGGGTGTACCCCGCCTTGTGCCCGATGCTCCCTGGGATAGGCTCCAGGTTCCCCGTGAACCTGAAAAGGAGTAAGCGGCTGAAGATGGGTGGGTGGGTGGATAATGTATAATATTAGCCGGTGAGTTAACATAAGTACACTTGACATGAGTTATATTAATACATTTGATCATTTCCATTGCTTATTTTAGCTACATAGGTAACATACGCTCATCTGATAGGATTCCTGAGAGAACATTTCAATTTAATTATTAATACATTTTTCAATAATCACTTCTAATGTTAGCCAGCTAGGAAGCGTAAGCACACCTGACTGGATGCAAAATGCAAACACACTAGCTAATACAACCTAACCTGACAAGATGCAGCTAAGTAACATGAGCTAGCCTGACAGGATTTCTGAAGCAATTTGAAATCACATTTATAAACGATATCGTTTCCACAGCTAACATGAGATTATTAGCCAACAAGCTACAGGCTGTGGTTAAAGAAATGGGTCAAACAGACAGAAAGCCTATTGCAAAAATGTTCTACAAAAAGGTAATAAAGAAATGGAAAAAACAAACAAACAAACAAACAAACAAAATAAAAACTAGCCACCGTAGTGGTAGCCAGCTAGTAGTCAACTAATGCTAATGACTAATTATTTCCTTTCATTGAGAAATATAGCTTCAGCTTTTTCTTTAAATGCTCTAACAACTCTACAAAACTCTGATCCAAATTTAAAGTTCTTGGAAAAGAGCTATATAAAACAACAACAATAACAACAACAACAACAACACTTGTACAATCATTGTATAAACCTGCATAAAGCACACCTGTGAATAGCCATTGACTTGTGACAGACAGCTCAGATTTGCAAGTGTGTGGCATCAGGCAAAAGCCGGCCAAGGTCTTAAATCTCTGAGTTATTCACCATCAGCGAGAAGCTTCCCACCGCCTCCCACTCAGAATGTTTGTGTACACAAGCTTTCAGCAGGGCACTTAACTTTAGGGCTCCGATCTATAAAGAGATAATTGCTGGGCGAGTGAAGGCAATGGCTCTTGTATCTAGCTTTGTCAAATACCTTTGTCAAGCCTTACCTTTTATCTTAGCGTTAGCAGTATGTGTGTGTGTGTGTGTGTGTGTGTGTGTGTGTGTGTGTGTGTGTGTGTGTGTGTGTGTTAACATTGCTAGTGAGTGCGCCCACTTTTGAAAGTATGTCTTTGTGATGTGCATTACCTGATGGAAAAGTTTTGCCTCACGTAGTACAGCGTCCATCTTTATGTTCATGTACTCTAACAGCTCTAATGGTTTGACACCAGATATACCACCAGACATTAAAAAATAATATCTTATCATTTATTCACTCAAACATATGACAAACAGATATGTAATGTATGGATAATATTCAGAGTTAGATTACTATTCTGTAGCTCGTAGGCATACGTGTTTCAACAGTATTTGATGTGGTGTACTCTTCAATAATCTCTAAAGACTATTTACATTTTTAATACTCCAATTCAGTCTGGCGAGCCAGGTAGAGCCTGAGGACTACAGACTAGGAGTTGCATAGACTAGTCGACTGATACATTTAGTGCTGGCTGGCTGTGGGATTCTGTCGATTAGTCAGGATGGTAAAAAACAAAAACAACAAAGAGGCTGATGCAGACATTTCGCTGATGCAGACATTTCGCGCACAGCTGATCCTGGAGAAAAACCTTGCGAGTCCCTCCAGGATTTTACGATTGCAGATACGAACATGAAATCAAGCAAACTCGAAAAAATTGCCGCAGATTTTCCTCAGATTTGGGTCAAGATGACTCGTCACGTGACTTCATCGCAACATGCATTCAATCAAAGCTCTGTTTGATTCCCGTGCGATCAAAATGATTATAGCTAGATGTTCTAATTTACCAACAGACATCGCTGTGAAAGGCCGTGCAAAACAATTTCGTGCGATTGCAATTTCGCCAATTCGAGTAGTTTTTCGCGGTGCAAATTTCAATCAAGCGTTTTTTTTGCTGCAACAATCACAAAAAAGTATGCACTGTGCACGCTCAGTTTCAGAATCTGAAATAATTTACGATTACAGCTCAGCCGCCAGTCAATCTACAAGAGTGATATTATGATACCAATAAAACAACCTATAACATTGTTCTGAATCCTTCTTTTCCTGCTTTAACTGTGGAAAAAAAGTCAATTCAATTAATTCAACTGCCATGCGTTATAAACATCAACCGTGATGGTTTCATTATAGTAGATACTGATAACCATCAGTGAATCAGATATTCATCCAATTCTACAAATGACATTTTGTGAATAAACACACCAGTAAAATGGTATGCTATTGCATCTACGCAACCTTCCTGACTAAACAGTCACCAGAGAACTACATAGTGATTGGACCCGACCATCTGAAGAGCAGCTTAGCACAAACCTGACTGCATCTTCAACCTTTGCAAGTCTCCAAGTTGTTAAGGAATGAATATCCCAGTCCTTTAGCTACCAAAAGTATTTCAGAGACTTAACTCAACTTTAATCAGGGATTATGACTGCGAGACGAAAGCTTACGGGATGGTGCAGACATGGCCAACAGCACTGGCTGAACTCCTCCTCAGAGCCGATCAATCGTAATAAGATTTGTTTATAATGGCAAATTGTTTTACAGACAGAATAAAAAAGATAACACCATAAGAGAATGGAAATACAGTAAGTTCTTGGTATTGTATTCTCAACATCAAATACAACAGTGTAAAATATAACCAAACAAACAAACAAAAAACTTGTCCCCAAGGTAGTCTGGGAGTAAACACCTTCGTTTGAGCCCATAAACACACACAACAGATTCTTCACACTTCAGCCAGGTTGTAGGTTGTTGTGAGATCTGAGTGTCCTCGATGGGACCTATCTCTTAATCATTTCGCTTGTGTTGTGCTCCAACATGTTGGCTGTCTCTGTTGAGTGTTAAGAGCAAACTCCAAAATAGCATCAGGCTGTTAGAGAAACTTTGGTCTGAGGTGGCATAAGATTCCTAGAAGTTCATTCACAAACATTCTTTCACCTTAAAGGTAAAATACACTCTAAATCAGGGGTCTTCAACGTTTTCCAGGCCAAGGACCCCTAAACTGACGGCGAGATGGAGCGGGGACCCCCTAATTATATATATTGTATGAAATTGTGTTATATCAAACTGGTACCAAAACTTTTGCGACCCCCATGCAGTACCATGCAGACCACCTGTTGAAAACCTCCGCTCTAAATGACCATACAGCTTATCCTACAGAGGGTTGTGGAGAACCTAGAGCCTATCCCAGGGAACTCAGGGCACAAGGCCCTGGACGGAGTGCCAACCCATCGCACACACATTCACACACTACGGACAATTTAGAAATGTCGCCCCAAAAACGGGTAAAATATGTAAACTCCATACACACAGGGTGAAAGTGGGATTCAAACCCCCATCCTTGGAGGTGTGAGGCAAATGTGCTGATCACTAAGCCACCGGACTTGCATGTTAATCATTAATAATGATCATACTCGTTATCTCATTGACTGCTATTATTATTATTATTATTATTATTATTATTATTATTATTATTATTATTATTATTATTATAGTAATAGTAATTTGTCAACATCAAAATATGTTGTCTAATGCATACTTCTTGTGTACTTCCTGTATTCCTTTGGTTCATGCTATGGAAATGTGTGTGGTTGATCGGATTACGGCCGAGTTTGCCCCTAAGGTTAACTCATACTCCTCACTCTGAGTTGCTGTGAGAACATTCATAACAAATTCTTACTCCCAGCATTTACCTAAGAATGTTAATTCAGTCTTTAGTATTCTCCTGAGACTATTATTAAGAGTCATTCTCAGCAGCTTTCTTTTTTTACCAGCCCAGAGACACACCTTTCTGTTACGCCGTGGGAGTGAAAATTTGCTACGTACAATTCTCTCATAGTTGTTTGTTTTTCTTTTTTTTTTTTGCTTTTTCATTTCTCCACATTTGATATGTTAAGAATACATGCATGGTAAGCATAATTTGTTTAAGCTTGTAGTCTTCAAGTATTTTAAGGCCAGATGGTGTTCCTCCCAAGTATTTGGGATCTTTTGAAATTCCAAGTATTTGGGATCTTTTTCGTGCCAGCTGCCCCAACCCAATCCCACCTCCCATATCATTTTACAATAGATGAAAACTATACAATAGTGTGTTGATTTTATTCGGTTCCTGTTCCTTCTGAGCCATAGCGTTCTCCTTGTTAAGAACAACAATGCTAGTAATTTGTTCATTTATCCGTTTAAGCATGTCACAGCTTATTATTAATTTTATTGAAAATTGTTCAGTTCAACAGTTTCCAACAAAGTTTTTCGTTAAATGTTTTATTCTAATAAATATGTTATTATTCAGTTACTAGACGCTTTTATCCAAAGCAACTTACAAATGAGACACACTAATGGTAGCAGAGCTGCCATGCAAGGTGCTAGCTTGCCATCGGGGGCAACTTAGGGTTCAGTGTCTTGCCCAAGAACACTTCGGCATGGGATCACCCAGGCCGGGATTCAAACCACCAACCCCACGATTAGTGGATTAGTGGACAACCCGCTCTACCGACTGAGCCACAGCTGCCCATGTTCGTTTCAAAGCATATTATTGTGTAGCTACTATGAATTGTATACTAACTACGGTAAGGCTAACAGGAAGGGTTTGCAGTTACAAGTGTGAGGAATATACGTACATATTGACAAATTCAAACAAATTATATGAAGTAAAATATCTAAATATTAATTAATATAACATATTAATCATTAATAGAAAAAATAGGAACGATTTTGCTGAATTATTCTTTGGAAACAATAGAACAGATGGGAACAGATCAGTGCAATCAGAAGTCCAGTGATTTTGAACGTGCCAATGGTAGTGGGTTCTGGGAATTGTAGTCCAGTTTCTCTAGGAAACACACAGTGTCTGTGCATTGAGGGAAACTGAGTCGACCTGACAGTTAAATGATTTATGCTAATAAATTAATAGTATGGCTATAATCGAGGAAAGCAAGTGCTGTATTGCTAATCCCACATCCCATAAGTGATCTACAGTCAATTTTAAATTTATAGTAAGTTCCGTAATTAATACATAGTAAAAATCTTCCATAAGACAGAAGAACCTCCCAGTAATAAATACACCAGATAAATACTGGACGGCTGTGGCTCAGTTGGTAGAGCGGGTTGTCCACTAATCGTAGGGTTTGCGGTTCGAATCCCGGCCCGGGTGATCCCATGCCGAAGTGTCCTTGGGCAAGACACTGAACCCTAAGTTGCCCCCGATGGCAAGCTAGCACCTTGCATGCAGCTCTGCTACCATTGGTGTGTGACTGTGTCTCATTTGTAAGTCACTTTGGATAAATGTAAATGTAATAAATGTACAATGAAAATGTAAATACAGGAGAAAACTGTAACTGCTGCACTCTGTGAACCGCACACATTAGAAAAGCAATCTGAGGGAAAAGAGTAAATAAGTAAATAAATACATAAAAAAGTTGTTTATCTGCCAGGTCAAATGCAAGACAAAAAAAAAGTGATTTTAACCATGGTAGCCTTTTAGTAAGCCAATACGCCCTGGGTTTCTAAACAAAATGATTTGAATGCTGTCTTTGAAACAAGAAGACACATAACAAAGGCATCTCTTGCAATTGCCCACTCTCATGAGAACCTCTCATAGGAAACACATTTTTCAGGGCAAAGCGAGTGCACTTCAAACCGCACACAATCACTACTCTTCTTCTCCTGAGCCACTGAAACTATCTCTTAATTAATGTGAGTTTATGGCGAACCGCTGATCAGTGTATCAAAGGTCTCTCTATACCCTAGGCATGATCACGGTCTGTCAAGAAAACAAAGAGCAAAATCTTTGACTTAATGCCCTGGCTGTTTTCAGGATACGCCTATTACAGCCTGTCAACTTGGTATTATCCTGAAATGTTTCAATGTATACAGTAAACTCACTCTAAAACATATCAAAAGAGAATGTTTACCGTGAAAAATGTTAGTAAATGTGGACAAGAAGCTGTTCTTAAAACTTTACCTTACTAAACCAGTGCAGAGATGGGATAATAGCCATCACTGGCAGAACTTTTATTTGAACTGTTTATTTAAATTCCAGTGTAAACAATACTGATCGCGGTAAGAAGAAACAGCTTACTAACAATCCAGTGACGAAAACATTCTGCTTGTCCATTCGATAAAAACCCATAGGATCTGTGTACGTCGCATTTTTGTTTTGAAATAAAAAGGGAAAACCAACCGTTTTTTTTTTTTTTTTTTGCCACACACTAAAATATTAAGTTGTTATTTATTTATTTATTTCTTTATTTATTTCACCCAACCCCCTTAATTTTCTCCCCAATTTGGACACCTGCCCATTTCAACCCACAAACCCAGCTCTCCTCTGTCAACACACTTAAAGAAAAATGCTATCTGCCCTATTCCACATTCATAAGCTCACTGACACCATGATTGGCTAGTCTTGCTGTGATTGACAGGGAAGAGAGAGTATTCCATCCCTCCCTACAGCCTATTTTGCTCTCTTGGCTTCCATCCAATGACGGCTGACATCGTCAGGATTTTAACTTGTGATCTCCAAAATTGTGTGTGTTTCTGTTGCGCCACTCAGAAACCACTAAACACCGGGTTATTATTATTATTATTATTATTATTATTATTATTATTATTATTATTATTATTATTATTATATACCATAAAAATACCCTAAAGTTTGTACATTCAAGTTTATTTGTACTGAAAATGTAAACTTGGGAATGAATATGAATATGAATATGAATATGAATATGAATATGAATATTTATCTCCATCCTGTGAAGGCATGTCAAAGGTGCACCTCACTCAGCTCCCTAGTTCAGTAGTCAGGGCACTGATCATAGTGTCAGCCATTTTAAGGGCTGAGTCAATCACGAAATCCTTCCAGTGCACTCACTATGTTCCTTTACTGGAAATAAGGTCATATTTTCTGAAGCCTTTCATCTAAAAAACCCCCCAAAAACCCAAAAACAACATGGAGGAGGAAGTCTCAGCCAACTTCGTCTACAAATGTAAGTAGCTTCTTATTGTTGTTTTAGCTCACAAATGATCACTTATGTTAGAGATTTTGAACTAGTCGACATTTGTTTCTATATACAAGAAACAAGAGCAACCTCTAGGTCATCTGTCCTCATCCTGCTTGACCTCTCTGCTGCTTTCGACACTGTGAACCATCAGATCCTTCTGTCAACTCTCTCCAGCCTGGGCATCTCTGGAACGGTTCTGTGCTGGTTGGAATCCTATCTCTCTGACAGATCTTTCAAGGTATCTTGGATGGGAGGTATTTCTGAAATCCAGCAACTCGCCACTGGCGTTCCACAGGGGTCAGTTCTGTGTCCTCTTCTCTTTTCTATCTACACGACATCTCTAGGGCAGGTGATTGAGTCTCATGGCTTTTCATATCATTGCTAT
>JAFFST010048426.1:251388-269425 GCA_022414735.1 Noturus placidus | reverse complement strand
GGGGTTAAAAATGGCTGAAAATTTGTATTTATCATACCACTGTCGATTTTGATCAGTGATAAGAAAACAATATGATCACATTTTCACTGCCTTCGAGTTTCAGCAAGGTTTTCTCTCGGGGTTAGTCCTGGTGAAAAGACTCAAGTGAATCAATTGAACTTTTGATTAGTCTGAGCTGGCATGCCTACACTTCTCAAAATTGTGTTTGGATACAAGGTGCATAATTGATGAACAGCATAGTGACTCGGGCGAACAAAATGGTTTTCCATTCAATTAGTTTCTTTGTTCATAGTACTGAAAGAAAAGAAAAAGCCCCACAGTTGCCTTTCCATTTAATCTCATATACAACTGAGTGGTAGGAAATCAATTAAAGAATTTACAGTAGCATGACTTTTATGCAGCTGTTTAAGCATACGACGTCACTGGAAACTCTTAGAGAAATTTCTTGTCATGGTATACAACACTCCAGCTTCCTTATGCTCTATGGGATTGTACATTTGATGCACTCTAGGGACTCATTCTGAAAATATTGTATGTCCATCCTTCCAGATATTGCCATTTTGATGACATATTGCGTTCAGTTATGAAATAAAGCTCAAACTTTTGTGAGTTCCCACTGCGAAATGTGTTTCTTTACCTTTTACCAATAACTGCATGCTCCAAAGAGTTTTATTTCTGTTATATCACAGCAAATCTGTCAATGAGGACACTTTTAATTAATTAAATAACACTTTTTATCCATTTAATGTCGTTAATGTCCACAAAAACGTTCTACACTGGCAAGAGACTAATAATTCTCTCACCAGCCTCTATGTTTGTCTCTCTCATGGACTCAACAATGAAGAAATGAGGCTTGTCATTTTATCGAGAAGCTGCAAAGTGCAAAGTCTCCATTAGTAATGCTTAAATGAGTATTTACTTATATGGAGAACCATACAAGTCCCTGTGTTACTATAGAAATGATGTAAAATTATAGCATGTACATTAATATACAGTAAACAGAACTATTGTCAGAACTGTTGATGTAAAAAAATAAATAAATAAAGCAGCCATTTCTGCCTAATCAGAATCGAGGATTCATATAAAATGCCATAAATGAGATTTTTAGTGCTATTATAAATAGCAATATTTGGTCAGCAACCTCCATGAGTCATGAGACTTCCATCATGTGGCAGCGATGAGCTATACAACTATTAAACTGTGTAATTGTCACAGCAGTTTATCCAACAGGCAGCAGATAAGGCTCGCTAGGGAGCTGTCCTTTCTGGACCAGTGACTCCAAATAAAAGCTCCTGTTGCCATCTGTAGTCTTTGCTCCAGAGTCCCTGTGTTAAGCTTGGTGTTTAAAGAGTTGCGGTGGCATGTCATTAAACCGGTTGATGCCATTTAAGTGATTAGATCATGCTAGTCTGAAACCTGTTGAAAGCTTCTTGGTGATATTGTCCAGGATAAAAGCATAACTTGTTTGACAGTTGTCATCCAGCTCATGAATTACATTGTAATTGATTGCTTATTTTCTCCTTGGGGAAAAAAAAGTATGGAGGCTTGATAATAATAGACATTTTCAAATCGAATTCGGGACACTTTTCTTTTTTTTGTGTGTGGTGGCCTGGGAAAACTCATCACAGTGCAATTTTTATATTTTTTACAGACTTTCCTGGACTGAAATGGCCTTTTCTTTTGCTTAGACCTCAACCACAAGCAAAGTTCTAGCATTTGAAGAAAACCTATCAAGGATTCAGACATCTTTTGGCAAACTGACTATTTTTTATCACCATTGCCATGTGTTGTTTTTGTTCTTAAATAAGCTTTTTTTTTAAAGTTGAGGTGTCAATGTATGTTATAGGTAGAAAAACATCAATTTTGTAAAAAGAATCATTCTTTTGACTTTACAGCCATAGCACTATCCCGTGGATTTTCCCAGACTCTAAATGTATAAGGTTTTTCTAACTATAACACAGTTTGACACCTCAACTTCATTTACATTTATTCATTTAGCAGACGCTTTTATCCAAAGCGACTTACAAATGAGAGCACATTCACACACCAATCGTAGCAGAGCTGCCATGCAAGGTGCTAGCTTGCCATCAGGGGCAACTTAGGGTTCAGTGTCTTGCCCAAGGACACTTTGGCATGGGATCACCCGGGCCGGGATTCGAACCATCAACCCTATGATTAGTGGATTAGTGGACAACCCGCTCTACAGACTGAGCCACAGCCGCCTGTGTTTCTTTACCTTTTACCAATAACTGCATGCTCCAAAGAGTTTTATTTCTGTTATATCACAGCAAATCTGTCAATGAGGACACTTTTTAATTAATTAAATAACACTTAACTTCAAGAAACCATTAATAAATTTCATTAAAACGACAAGTAGAAATGGTAACACGGGGGTAAATTTAATCGGTCGGATTTCAAATGTCCTCACAACATGTCATTTTGATCAAGTCGTGAAATGGACTCTGAACGGACAGAAATGTTTGTGAACTACTGCATCCAACTTCAATTCTATTTAAATTTCTATAGTGCTTCATTAACAGAAATTGTCACAAATCAGCTTTACAGAAATATATCAATTCTGTATATTTACAGTTCAAAGTTTTTTCCATAATGAGCAAGCCAGAGGCAATGGTGCTGAGGAAAAGCTCTCTTAGCCGGCATGAGGAAGGAACCTTGAGAGGAACCAGACTCAAAAGGAAAACCATCATCTTCTAGGAGACACTGGATAGTGCAATTATAATTAATTAATTAATTAATTAATCAATTTGTATAGTGCTTTTTACAATGGACATTGTCTCAAAGCAGCTTTACAGAAATATAATTTTTACATTTACAAGCGACTTACAAATGCGAGCACATTCACACACCAATGGTAGCAGAGCTGCCATGCAAGGTGCTAGCTTGCCATCGGGGGCAACTTAGGGTTCAGTGTCTTGCCCAAGGACACTTCAGCATGGGATCACCCGGGCCGGGATTCGAACCACCAACCCTACGATTAGTGGACAACCCGCTCTACCGACTGGGCCACAGCCGCCCAAAATTAAGTATTTTCTATAACTATAACTGTAAACAGACATGCAGCTCAAATTTTACTTCCTCGCCCTCACTAGGATTTGTTTGCACATTCACAGCCAGTCTCTGTTACAGAATGACACTTTAAACAATGTTAGAAATTGCTTATATTTCCTTCAGGATCCAAGGCCTTGTTCAGATTTCAGCCACATAACAAAAATGCACACATAGACACACACACACACACACACACACACACACACACACACACACACACACACACACAAATATAAATAATCTGCGTTGAGATGTCAATAAAGTGCTTGGAAGTGCTTGTGAAGGTAACCAATGCACTATAATAGTCAACGGGTTCGATATCAGCATATTAGTGAGTTTTGATTGACTTGCAGACAGTAGAAATGAGACAGGATCAGCAAATCAGCAACAGCCTCCCAACATAACGCCCCCCTCCCCCCGCCACCACCACACACACATACGCCGCCCCTTGCATAATCTAATCAAGTTCGATGGCTAGCTCGATTAATAAAGCCGGCTATTGACTTCTAATTGGCGCCGCTCGGCTCTGCTAATTTCCTGGGACGAAATTACACTAATGCAGTTGGCTTGATGGAGTACTTATAGCCAGTTCCCAGGAGAGACAGACAGTGAGATGTGTGCAGGGTGGGGAAGAGGATAGGAATGAGATATCAAGAGCGAGTGAGTGAAAGAGTGAGTGAGAGAGGATGTGGAAGAGGAAAACTTTGATAAACATCTTGTCCATGTTGTTTAATCATAGCCCACTTTCTAATCACTTCCCACTGATTGGGGTTGCAGATATGTCATAGTGCAGTATTGCTTACAGCTCCAAAGTTTCAGACTTTCGCAGAGAGAGCTGTAACACTAGCCACCTGTCTACACACTAATGAATTCTCTCTGAGGCGTTCACCTCTGCGGCTAGAGTGAACTGCTTCTTCTTCGACTGCTACAGTAGACCGGATTGATCTCATTAGCTGGAGAAGATTCTTATTGACTCACAGACATGCAGGGACAGCAGCTGTACAAAGAACGAACCTCCAAGTTCATTAAGAATCCAGTCATTGCGGCATGTCTGTGCTCTGACTGTCTGCTGTTTCTGGATGCTGGAATAAGAGATTACAGGATCAGAAAATGACTAGATCTATTTATTTATGTATTTGATGAAGCATGCAGTTAAATCTCTGCAGTTCCATACTAAACATCTTTGTTTAGTCAAATGTCAACCAGCAGACAGATGTGGATAAATAAAATGGAAAAATAAAAAGTAAAACAAATCAATATCAACACTGGTATCGGTTATCAGTTCTATACCGTGCTCATTTACTCGCACTTGATCTCTAGGGGTGTAATATGATGCTGGTGTCTGTATCGGTCCAGTGCTACAAATATTCATATCTGTATTTGGATTTGAAATGGAAGTGGGTGTGGCCTAAACCAGATTTTTTTTTAAAATATATATATATTTGCTAAATCACTATGCTGGAAAATGCTGGAAAAACGCCAGGGCTGCTGGAAACAGACATCATTTTTCATGAATACAATATATAACAACAAATTAATTAAAGCACCCTCATGATTTTCACTGTCTAATGATGAAAAAACATCCACCAGGAATTTCATTCTTAACCAACGTTGAACAAAACGTGCGTGTTTGAACAGCCAGAGATGTAGTCAGGACCCGTGCTTTGCTGAAATGATTTCGACAACAGTGGTTTCGGCAAGGTGACTATTGTAATGTTGGTGGGGAGGGGGGTGCACGTTTGATTGTAGAGAGTATTTATAATTTAATTAATTAATTAATTAATTAATTAATTAATTAAATTTATATAGCGCTTTTTACAATGGTACATTGTCTCAAAGCAGCTTTACAGAAATATCATTTTTACATTTTACAAGCAACTTACTAATGAGACCACATTCACACACCAATGATAGCAGAGCTGCCATGCAAGGTGCTAGCTTGCCATTGGGGGCAACTTAGGGTTCAGTGTCTTGCCCAAGGACACTTCGGCATGGGACCACCCGGGCAGGGATTCTAACCACCAACCCCACGGTTAGTGGATTAGTGGACAACCCGCTCTACCGACTGAGCCACAACCGCCCTATTTGATTGGATAGAAAATCTGCTGAGAAGCTGCAGTGCAGAATGATGTCATGAAAATTGTTGATCTGTACTGGTGGTCAATGTTGGATGCATATATCTTCTAAATGCGAATTTTGTCATTGTTTTGGAGCATGCTAGCTTATAGATAACCTTCAGGCTGACATATTCAAGCCACAACACTTTCATTTTGATTTCATGGGGACTTTAAGCTCAGCCTAAAACGTCAACCAGCAGACAGATGTGGATAAATAAAATGGTTAAATAAAAAGTAAAACAAACACAATCTGTATTTGTATCCATCTGTTCAATCCCAGTCACGTAGTCATATTCGGTTACATCCCCATTACATCTCCCAAGAAAGTGTCTGTTATCATTGTTGCACTAATAAACAGACTAAATGATACAGCGATTTGGACATTTTTTTTATTTTTATTAATGATTGCAATAAAAGCCAAACAGACCGAAAAGTCTGTTCTGTGAACACATCCAGAGATTTAATACAAGTAACCTGATAAAACTAGGAGAGAAATAATGTCTACAGACAGCGCTTGGCAAGTGAAATATCTACAGACAGCTCTTTTCCAGCATGTTGTTCTTGAATATCCGCCGTCAAAACAAGCAACATGTTCTTTACTTAATGCTCTACAGAAGGGCTTTTCAAACTCAACTAGCTAACATTATCCAGATCTAGCCAAGTAGCTTTAATGTCACATGCACATATCTGATTTTCTTAACCACCATGTAAACCAGGGAAACTTTGCTACAATGTAAAGTAGTGAGGGTACAGCAACAGTCAAGCATGGTGGTGGGAGTATCATGGTCTGGGGCTGCATGAGTGCTGTCGGCACTGGGAAGCTACAGTTCATTGAAGGAACCATGAATGCCAACATGTACTGTGACATACTGAAGCAGAGCATGATCAGTATGCAGTATTCCAGCATGATAACGACCCCAAACACACCTCTAAGACCACCACTGCCTTGCTAAAGAAGCTGAGGATGAAGGTGATGGACTGGCCAAGCATGTCTCCAGACCTAAACCCTATTGAGCATCTGTGGGTCATCCTCAAACGAAAGGTGGAGGTCCACAAGGTCTCTAACATCCACCAGCTTTGTGATGTCATCATGGAGGAGTGGAAGAGAACTCCAGTATAACCTGTGAAGCTCTGGTGAACTCCATGCCCAAGAGGGTTAATGCAGTGCTGGAAAATAATGGTGTCCACACAAAATATTGACACTTTGTGCCCAATTTGGTCATTTTCACTTAGGGGTATACTCACTTTTGTTGCCAGCGGTTTAGACATTAATGTAGTGTGTTGAGTTATTTTGAGAGGACAGTAAATTTACACTGTTACACAAGCTGTACACTCACTACTTTACATTGTAGCAAAGTGTCATTTCTTCAGTGATGTCACATGAAAAGGTATCATCAAATATTTACACAAATGTGAGGGGTGTACTCACTTTTGTGAGATAGTGTATATATATAAGCAAGTAGCTCACTTGCTTATATTCAGTTTAGCATACATTTTTAACGTACAATAACTTACTGTTAAAATCCCCAGCAAGGGGATCATCTCACAACTTTAGAAGGGTCTGTATGTACTTTGATCGAGTGTCTATGCATAATCTGGCTGGTAGCATGTTTATCCTTCATACCATTCCCAATCCTTCAAACACAAGTATAATCCGGAGCTTACACTGATCTGTATGGCAACAAACACCTGTTCCTGCTAAGCACAAGGCTGTCAGCAAATATGTCTTTGTGCTATCGATGCTACAAATGTCTTTTAACTTGAAATGTTATAAATTAATACCACAGTACTGCTGAAGTCTCACGTCTGTTTGGTCAGGAGATTCATTTTCTATAACAGCAACTCTAACTGTAGTGACAGCATTAAGACATGAACTAATTCATATTAATGTGCTCATTCTATTACATTATAACGCCTGTAGTAATGCATTGTGACTTCTATGGTGGACGCTCTACATAATCTAAACCTATATTAATAAATGGATTCGAAAAGTGTGGTGATATTTACCAAATAAATAATCATCGATATGGGGACCCTTTCCATAAGGTGAGGTATATTCAATATTTAGAGAAGAAGTCTCCACCATGGTATAGTTTTCAGGACGCTGATCAGAAAACAACTGTTTATTTAGGGTGGCTGTGGCTCAGTCGGTAGAGCGGGTTGTCCACTAATCCACTAACCGTGGGGTTGGCGGTTCGAATCCCGGCCCGGGTGATCCCATGCCGAAGTGTCCTTGGGCGAGACACTGAACCCTAAGTTGCCCCCAATGGAAAGCTAGCACCTTGCATGGCATCTCTGCTACCATTGGTGTGTGAGTGTGCTCTCATTAGTAAGTCGCTTAAAAATGTAAAAAAAAATGATATTTCTGTAAAGCTGCTTTGAGACAATGTACCATTGTAAAAGGCGCTATATAAATTAAATTATGATAAATTATATCTGCTATAATGTAAGTGATAACAGGAACCCATTTTCTAGACATTCCATAATGTTAAATGTAACTATTTGTGGATAAAAAGCATAAAATTTTATCTTATGCGTAAATTTCTGTTGTTTAAGAGGAAATAAAACACTTTTATGGGAAAATAATCAACATAAACGTGAGTTAGTAGCATCAGGCCAGATCACACCATCCCACCACAGATAAATATGGGCAGCTGTGGCTCAGTCGGTAGAGCGGGTTGTCCACTAATCGTAGGGTTGGCGGTTCGAATCCCGGCCCGGGTGATCCCATGCCAAAGTGTCCTTGGGCAAGACACTGAACCCTAAGTTGCCCCCAATGGCAAGCTAGCACCTTGCATGCAGCTCTGCTTCCATTGGTGTGTGAGTGTGCACTCATTTGTAAGTCGCTTTGGATAAAAGCGTCTGCTAAATGAATAAATGTAATAGTGCTTGACAAAGTGTTTTCTTTTGATTCTATAACTTCATTTATTTCCCCACTGATCACACTGATCACTGATTTCTTGGTAGAGAGAATAGAAGCTCAACAAATCAGTGAACTGAACTTCCTAATGGCAGCACGTCGTGCTTATTCTGTGTTTAGATGATATTGAAAACATTATATTTAACATTATAACACCTTAATAAACATACAGTCTAATCTAATTGAACATTTAGCCTACTGTGTATTTTCTTGCCAGATCACATGACTTTTCACCTTACATGACAACTTCCTTGTGAAAAAAAAAAAAGCTGCCACCCAATTTAATACCTGAGGGGAGAAAAGCCTTACAGGTCGACACCCTCCATTCAGAGGCAAGTCACGACATACTAAATGCAAGAAACAGATACTAGACCTACCGGTAAATGACACCCAGCTGCACTCCCTCAATTAGGGTGAATGTGTGGAGAATATCAGACCAAACTGGTAAAACAAAACAAAAAAACTCTTCATTAGAATAGACAATGAAGAGGAATGGTGGGCTAATCCTATTATTTGGCTACGTTAATTCTTCCTGAGCGCTGCTTGACAATGATTGACAATGTTTTTTAGGTTTTTTTTGAGAAATGTACTGTATGTTGAGAAACGTACTGTGTGTAATACTTTGCGATTATTCTGGATTTCTCTCAGGCTGTCTAATCTACTGAGGCTCAATTATCATGCTAGTGATTTTTATATCAAGAACCAATCATTTTGGAATTCTTCCATCCTTCTGTCATAGCTGATATGCAGACATATGACAGCTCTGAGGCACAACCATAGAGCACTTAGCACTGCTATATACAGATTTAAGTGCTGGAGTTTTTATTTAGAGTAAACATATAGCACTTGAACGAATTTACACTGAGTTCAAATTTACACTGAACTCAGGCGTCTCAAACATTGCAGAAAGTTATTAAGTTAACACTATTCAATTGCCTCACGTCATTTTTGTCGAATTTCTTCATCTTTATTTACATTTACATTTATTCATTTAGCAGACGCTTTTATCCAAAGCAAGTTACAAATGAGAGCACACTCACACACCAATGGTAGCAGAGCTGCATGCAAGGTGCTAGCTTGCCATCGGGGGCAACCTACCTACAGACTTATCTACAAGACTGCATTTTCATGTTACACTCGCAGAAATAAAGGTATCAAAGGCATGTCGACTTTTCATTGACGCTGACGTGATACCATCAAATGTACACCGTTTATACCTTTAGTAGGTATCTTAACAGCTTTAAAATCATCTAAGTAACTGGACATTACAGCCAACTGGTGTACTTTAAACCCTCTGTGGTTTTTTTTTTTTTTTGTGAATTATGGATTTATGGATATAAAAATATATAAAAGATTTTTTTTTATTGATTATGGTTGTAGCTGGTAAATTGTTGCTGTATGGCAACACCATGCAGTAAAGAACAAAACATGTACCTTTGATGGTACCATCCCAGCGGTAATGATAATGAGTCTTTATTGATCACATATACCACAAAGAAATTATTTTCTTTTTGTTTGGAAGCTTGGGTCAGTGCAGGGTCAGCCATGATACAGCACTCCCTGGAGCAGAGAGAGAGTTAAGGGCCTTGCTCAAGGGCCCACCAGTGGCAGCTTGGTAGTGATGGGGCTTGAACCCCTGACCTTCCAATCAGTAACCCAGAGCCTTAACTGCCAAGCCACCACTGCCCCAGTCTGTACCCCACCACTGGTACTGTCTGGTAACTTTATTACTGAGAGTCTGTAGTGTATTTTATCCACAATATTGCACAATACTTCACAAATATGGCAATTGTTTGTTTTTAACATTGTTTTTGTTGTTGTTGTATCTTTTATTTGAAATTTAGTGCAGCATCCAGACACTTTTAAATCCATTTTCCATGAAAGCTTGTCCAGAGTCCTCAGTTTGATCCTAAGCTCAGGTTTCTGAATAGGCTCTGCATCTACCTGAAACGGAGGAACAAAATTGTGTGCAAACAGTGTGATCGTAAAGTTCTTGAATCTTGAATAATTATGAATATGCATTATATTGAATATATGCTTTTTGCTATATGTTCGACACACAGTATAATTCTGAATTCATGCATGCACACACAATACAGAATGTAAGTGCTCACTCCTTCAAAACAGTATGATTCATGGGTCAATCTGACATTTATCAACCACTGGTCATGACACTGAAATTGTAGCTTGTGTTATTGTGCACTAAATCTCTGATGCATGTGGCTTGCAATATGAAGTGTTATAAAGAATGAGGGAGGAGAATGGGTATGAGTGGAGATGGAGAAGTAACTGAGGTATAGCAGTAGGTGTCACTCTTCCTTCCTCTCTTGGGATGATCCTCAGCCAGAACATTCTGCTTTCCTGGCTGCTTTACAAACTCAGATCAGATCACACTGCATCCTTCTCAACCGAGTTTGTCTGTGCATTTAGCATCCTATCACCGTTATCATCTATATACTGATGCTGGAGCATATACACCTTTCTCATTTATGAGTGCGACACAAGAACAAATAACAGGATTTGTATAGAGACACATATTTGCACTGGCTGTGGCTCATGTCACAGTAAGTGACTGCTCCTGGATTAAGCCACACTGGTGTCAATTTACTGCAAGTGTGAAAGTGAAAGCTTTTCACCTTGAGCTCCACATCAGCAGCTTTGTCCAAGACCGCAAAACCCACAGGCCGTATATCCGGTTCACAGTCAAACAACAAAAAAAACAAGTATCGCCCTTTGTAAAGCTGTAAATAATGCCACTCATCAAATATTCATGCTGTCACACCCCTAGTTTAATATAAAGGGGTAGCACATGTCGTGTGAACATACATACTTATTGCTATATGGCAACATGCCTGCAATCTACACTACAGAAATGAAGGTACCAAACTGGACTTTCCTTGTTGTTGGGGTGGTACCACCCCATCAAGGGTACATCTTTTTGTACGACTATTTCGGTAAATATAGTGTACCTTTCAAATAAAGTTTTATGAGGGGAAAAGAGTTTATGAGGGAAGAACAATAAAACAATCATGGTGTTACAGGTCATTGTTGATGTAAAAGGTTGTTCATCTTATAAATAAACCTTCTTTTTGTGTTGCTCTGAAGTTCTCTGCTTGAGTCATTGAGACGTGCCCAGCCTATGAGCCGGTCAAGTTTATTTTCAGTCTTTTGAACCTATACAAATAATGGCCCCACTTTCAATTTCCAGATCTCTCATCGACGACAAGCAAACCTGATCCCGGGTGCCCAGAGCCGGAGATCTCTCCACTTCCCGATGTCCGAGTAATGATTATTAATGATGTCACCCGATCGGTACGAGAACTGTGCATGTAGATTGTGTGTGCGTGTGCATGTGTGTGTGTGTGTGTGAGTAAGGGAGGGGTTGTGAAGACCATACAGATGGGAACCGCCACAACAATTGGGGGAGCTGAGTGCAGGGTTAGGGAAACAATACAGTCCAGTGTCTATGTGCCTATCATGAGCTCCTTAACCATGAGTTCCTCTTGCCCTTCCCCTTGTCCTCTGGGGCTGCTCCTCACAGAGCCTATTGTGCTGTATCTGCTACGCAATCATCTGCCCCTCATTCAACCCCCTGCACCCCACCACCACCTCCTCTCTCATTAGGGTCATACTCCGACTCCAGCCTGGGAAGCATTTTGGGCATTAAGGTTCAGGTGGTTATTAACATTGGATCCCTCTAAGCCTAATCTGTTCCAGGTTCAATAGGACCTTGGTTTGTCTCAGGTAGTGCACCATATGCAACGTATACAAAACCAAGCAATGGATAGTTAAGTGTGATTCCACTGAGATTTCAGAACTATTTGGGGACTGATGATCTACAAAGCTCCAGGAAAAATTTCAGGAATATTTAATTCATGCAATAATTAATTAATTAATTAATTAATTCATTCATTCATTCAATAGACACTTTATCCTGATCAAGCTTATGGTTGATCCGGAGCCTGTCCCAAGACACAATCCATTGCAACTCACCATGCAAACACATATTCTCACCAAGAGGTCATTTATTGCAGCCAGTCCACCTACCAGCATATTTCTGGGACTTGAGAGGAAACCTAAGAACCCAAAGATGCGGAAGAACACAGGGAAGAACATACCAAACTGCAGACAGTAAAGTTTGAGACCGTCCTGCAGTGGTCATGTATCTTAAGTTCCTTAAAACGTTCCTGTGTTCAAGAAACAGATACTATGGTCGAAACACAGTTTGCTTAGATATCGGAAATGATGCTGGATGGAGATGGAGATGGAAGAGATGAAGAACTGGAAAAAAAAGAGAATGAACACAAAGGCAAATCTTTTGTAGAACTCGATTAAATTTATGGTAACACTGACAAGCATCCACGCTTTTATATGTGTTACAAATGTAGCAATTTGGATTGGATTAGGGTGTAACAATGGTGCCTTTCTATGCCGCTGTGTATCAAGTCACATGTACAAGCTTGAAGGGTTATTGATGCTTTTAACATCCTCTACTCATATTCATGAATGCTGATAATGCTAATGTACCATGACTGTTAATGGCCAAGCACTCTGGGTGATAACTGATGCTATCTCACGTCCTCTCTCTCTCATTTCTCACCCGGAACAACACATCATCCAGATAAACAACTGATCTAAAAGTTTTCCATTACATTCTTCTTCTTCTTTTTTTTTGTGCCGGTGCCTTGTTAATGCTTCTCACTCTGTGTTTTGTCTGATGATGCCTCTGTTGTCCCAGAGGTCAAGTGACAACAAAATGGTAGTCTGCCCCCATTACAGGGGAGACTGGATAAGGGCAGATGCTGGGAGACCTTGTCACACCATGCAAACCTCATTACATTGTCAGTGGTTTCGGAAATGCAGGACCCTAACTGCTGATTTAGGACATAATCAGGATGGATGGTAGGTTGTTTGGTGACCTCAACATACGGCAAAAGCTGATGAGAATGTTCCAGGAAGTCTTCTTCTGTATCCTCCCAGAATCTAGCCAGCAGCCACAGGTTCTTGAGCTATAGCTTGAGAAAGATTGTACATAAAGAAAATAAAGGAAATGTTGGAATGCTGACGTATGATGCATGATCATCTATCCTTGTGTGATCTATCCTTGTGTGATGATCTTTATTTTGTCCTCAGCTATCTGAAATACTGGAAAAAATTGTACTTATTTGCTTTGACATTTGAGTCAAATTTGTATTTGTATCTCAATGATACAATACATTTTATTCTGAATTTACACTAAAAACTCATCTCAACTTCGATTCTCAGACATTTTTGCAACCTAGAAATACTGTAAGAGTTCGATTTGCTTATAGGAGCCATTTTCCATCCACCTATCCATCCATCCATCCATCCATCCATCCATCCATTTTCATACCGCTTATTCTACACAGTGTTACACGGGAACCTATTCCATGGAACTCAGGTCACAAGGATCCCCTGGATGGGGTGCTAACCCATCGCAGCGAAGAAGCCATTTTAACAATCTGGAAATTGGAGTTGAAGTGATGGAAAGTAAAGTGAAAGATATATTTTTATAGCGATATTAGATTTGAAATTGTGCATTTGTACTAGCCAATCATATTGCGTTCATTGCTTGCAGCAGTGGCTCGTGACTCTGGTTTTTGGTGGAGCAGGAAGACATTTATAATGACATAGCCTCAAACAAATTTAAGTCAAAATCTATCACACTTGACTTATTCTACAGACTACTATCTAGTGAATGTTTAGAGTAAGTCCATAATAGACCACGACATCCCCAGTCCACAGTCATCCAGCATACAGTCTAGCAGCTCATTTTGAATGGTTTTAGACATACAATTATTTAACTGATCGATACAGCAGGCGTGTTACCTGTTGCCATTGTTACAAGGTGTGACGTACACACAGTAGAGCTAATTTCATTAATCAGGCTGCCAGGTTTCAGCAAAAAATTTCAGCCATAATAATCTGGAAAGATCTTTGTAATATTAAAATGGCGCACTTATATAGCGCTTTTATCCAAAGCGCTTTACACTGTGTCTCATTCACCCATTCACACACCAATGGTAGCAGAGCTGCCATGCAAGGTGCTAGCTTCCCATCGGGGGCAACCTAGGGTTCAGTGTCTTCCCCAAGGACACTTTGGCATGGGATCATCTGGGCCAGGATTCGAACCACCAACCCTATGATTAGTGGATTAGTGGACAACCGACTGAGCCACAGAATATTACAGTCTAAAACTGGATTTAAAGAGAAGAAAATCAGTAAATGAGTCATATGAAAATGAATCACATGAAAACGAATCACATGAAAATGAATCATACGTAAATGAATCATATGTAAATAAATCACATGCAAATGAATCACATGAAAATGAATCACATGTAAATGTATCATATGTAAATGAATCATATGTAAATGAACCACTTGTAAATGAATCATATGGAAATGAATAAATAAAAAGAAAAGGCAAATAAATAAATAAATAAAATTTCAGCCAAACTACATCTAAAAAAAAGACATAAAAGACATTAAACTAGACCATCAAATGTAGGCATTGAAAATGGATACACATATTTCTTCTTTTATCAGCCTTTGATTGGGAAACAGAGTCACTGTGTTGCAGACACATTTCTGATGTATGGACATTATCCACTCCATAATCCCACTCTGTCTCTCCCAAAGATATTTGCAGTATATCAATAGAAATGGTCGTGTACATCATGGGTACACTTATTTTGTTTGCAAAAGTTGCTTAGATTTAATTCTGATTATTTGCTATTTAAAATAAATTAATAACTAGCCCTATTTGGCATAATAAAGGCACTCACATTAATAGGGTTGTCATGTCCACTGCTCTTCCTTTAATTAAAATATTCATGGATTGAGCAATTGCCAACGTGATTCCTGCCCCAATGTGCCTCTATTAGAGTGGATGTTTGACCACTAAGTGCAAATAGTAACTCTATGGGGAAGTAAACACTTCTAGAACATCTGTCAAAGAGCATATTTTTAAATTGTTGGTCTCTTATAAGATGTAATTTGAATTTCCGATGAAAACCTATAGAGTTGTGTATAAGGACTGGATAAAGATGAACATTTGTTGAGCAGTTGATATATATGGCGGATCGCTGCCCTACCTACCCCTATAGACAAGTCGCCACTAAATAATTGAGTTTGCTATTAAACTGGCTACAACAGATAATGCTATTAAGAAGAGGAACCAGGGAAGGCTACAGGAAATGAAGACTAAATGGAGTTTTACATCTATAACCCCACCTTGACTCACCAAGCTCTTGGAAGGCTAAAGGGGGTTATAAATTGAATGCTCTTTGGAATGCTTGATTGTGTTGTCTGTTCAAGACTTGGCACAGATTGTGCAGCTTGCCACCTGGAGCAGAGCAGGCACAAGGGGCAATATATTGGCATACTGAATCATCTTCTCATTGTTGACAGGATAAATGAAAATCACTTTATCCCAGATGATTTCCACTCCATATTTCATGTGCTATTTCTTGATTAGTGTGGGCCAGAAAATGGTCCAGCTGTGGATATTTATAATCATATTTTCAACCTCCTGCTCCACTTCATGAATGCTGCGAACATAGGCTACAATACTTGCCCGCTTGATTCTGGATTCATTTGAGGCGAAAGGACCTCCTTCTTAGAACTCATTACAAAGTTTAGGTCAAGGATGTTTTACAATTGGTACACCCTCTCAGGCACTTCTTCAGAGATCATATAAACGTGGACCTTCTCACGCCCTTCATTTCCCATGCAGGCAATTCTGATCGCATGCATGAAGAAGAGAGTCTTCTTTATAGTTGCTTCCTGTAATTATTCCTCTTTTGGACAAGTTTGGCCGAGTGCAGAGGGATGTGGACCTTGGATCATTAAAAATAGAGCTGGAACCTTGCACTGTGTTATTTGGGCATTGTTCCTCCAAGCCTAGAGCATAAGACGTGATAATGAACTCATCCACATTGAGGTAGATGAATAGCCAGATCAAAACCATGAAGGACCTGTATTGAGATCTGCTACTTTCAAGAATCCTCAATAGCACTGGATATAATATTATTGGTGTGCTTTCTTTGTCTAATGAAATGGAAACCTCAGATTAACAGATAGAACTGGAATCTCTGTATCCGCAATAACTATCGTTTTCACCATGTGAATCAGAGAAGATACATTCATCTTCAATAACCGCTTTATCATGGCCAAGGATAAGGTGGATCCAGGGCCTATAATGGGAACAATCACTGTGAGGTGTGAATACATCCTAGAGGGAACACCAGTCATCAGTGGGCACCATGTACACACTCATTTACACCTAGGTAGTCAATCCAGCAATCCTACCAGCATGTTTTTCCTACGAGTTGGGAGGAAAGCAGAGAACCTGGAAGAAACCTGGGAGAACATATTGTATGAACCTCAGCGCAGACACGCAACCTGAGATCAAGATCGAACCGGAGACCTTTGCTGTGAGCCGTGAGCCGACAATGCTACCTGCTGTGCCACCATGCTACCCAGCGAGTGCCCTTCTGTAATACTTCTCTAAGTATCACAATGAAGGCAACACTATTAGCAGAATGCTAACCTAGCCTCGAACTGTTGTGCTGCAGTGAACACGAAGTGCTGTGCAACAAGAGCCAGTGCCTGTGAGCTTTCACCTCATCGATTCAGACAGGCAGGACTGGAGTTAATTACCCTCGACTCTCTCCCCCAGCAATGACTTGCTTACTCGGCCGATCATTATTCTACTTCACCCCCTTGCCAACCCCACCCTTCCTCCATTCAAGGAGGTGTACACTTTCAAGGCCAGAGCATTTGTGGTAGTGGCGGCACGGGGAAAACCAGAGCTCCGTCATCGGTAATCGGATTTCAATTGCGGCGTCTTAGAGGTCGCATCAATTTGATTTTCTTCCCATGAGCAAAGTGATTAGTGCCCCTGTGCGGGTGGGTTTGGAAGGTAGGCGGGGTTAGGTGAAAGACCCCAGAACAGTCTGCCTCTTTAGCCCTCCTCTCTGTCCCCTCATATTGTACACCCCTGATCCGTCGAGTCTTGGACACTTGGGACCAATCAGATTCTAAAAAGTAAAAGTATTATTATTATTATTATTATTATTATTATTATTATTATTATTATTAGAAATAAACAGCACATTATGTAGTCTGTGAATTACATTCACTGTAAAGAAATGCCCATCTTTTAAAACAATTAATAAATAAAAGCCAATATAGATTTTTAGACAGTATTACATGTACAGTGATGTAACCTCAGGCATTCGCACCAAGTGGATAACAAACAAATACATTTTCATTTCAGTAAGCCTTTTAATGAGTTCTCCTAAAGGAAACAAGGTAATGAATATGATCCCTGTGCTGAAACATTAGTCGCTTTTGGGCTTATTAAACATCACACAAGCACAACAAGCCCCTCGATTGCATTCCAGCGTAGAACAGATGCGGACCTCCCTTTCCGTGAATTAATCTAACAATACCACAATACCACCATGACGTCACGCAGTGTAATTAGTAATTAATGACATGTCCCTTATTAATGTCTATACACACTTATGCACACACACACACACACACACACACACACACACACACACACACACACATAATGTACTTTTTTTTGCACAATACAAAAAACAAATCATTCATGAGGTTTAGAATGTGTGCTGGGACATGTATGCATTGTGCTGGACTTCAGATGTTAGCCCCCCTCCCCCTCTCTTCCCTTCCTTTCCCTTCCTTTCAGAGGCAGTGGGTTAAAAATAATGTACCGCTTTCTGAGGGAGAGAGCGGGAGAAAGAAAGAGAGAGAGAGGGGGAGAAAGAGAGAGAGAGATAGAAAGAGAGAGAGAGGGAGAAAGAGACAGAGAGAGAGAGAGAGAGAAAGGCAGACAGTCCGGAGCCATGGGTCCTCTCTCTCTCTCTCTCTCTCT
>JAFFST010048426.1:239399-251368 GCA_022414735.1 Noturus placidus | reverse complement strand
GTAATTAATGACATGTCCCTTATTAATGTCTATACACACTTATGCACACACACACACACACACACACACACACACACACACACACACACACACACACACACACACACATACACACGCCTCAGGAAGGGCCCAGTGTACTGATATACACATACCTCCTCTGACGATTTTTTCGCCTTTCTTATGAACACTGAGCTGGTTGAGGCCCCTAATACACCCATAAATATCTTAATCTAAGCATTGTACCTGATGCTCACCTATATTCAGATAGAGTACCTCTGAATTTACTATCTTGTATCCCTTTCTCTCTGACTCATTTTCTTTCTTCTGGTGTATAATTCAGGACAGGTAGATAAGCAGAAGTTCCCATGTTGCTGGTGGCATGCAGGCGATATTATAAGATACAAGATAAGCCTTGTCAATGATGTCTTTAGACACACAGAAAAAAGATCTAGAAGTAAGGTTAAGATCAAGCATACACCATGTCTGGTACACACCATAAATAATGACACTTGTTTGTTGGTGAATCGCCTTTTTTGTAAACAACAGTCGGCTCAGGGACACCATTGTGGTGTGGGGACATGCGTGGGAGGCCAGAAACAATGACTCACAGGTGATCCGCCTCTGTCTCCCTCCCGTCCTTCCACATAGAGAGTGCTTGCGTGAGGAAGAGCGGGGCGTCTGCTCCACTCCTTCTGCCAGAGATAAGGCTGTCTCCAGCTGATCACGCACACCTCCTGTTAACTCTCTGCTTCTTATCACGTTCTGCCCAGGCAACAAAATATCGACTGGGAAATTAGTCCTGTGCAGCTCCGTATAACAAACAAACACGCAACCTTGATTGTCTCGGACGTGGGCTTTAAAACCATGAACATTTACTCTCTGCTTGCCCTGAGATTATTGTTCATAAAGAGACTGAGAGCTGGATTTAGGATCAATTTGAAAGACAGGAACGGTCATCGGAAGATATTGTATACTTGTAGCAATGGGCTCGTCATTTTGGCTTGCAGTCTGCAGAAATAAAACCAATAGATGTTTAAGTGACAGTCCAATTTACAGAACAGTTGATTCCTTATGGCTTGCCTGCAAGGCAATACTTACTACAGTGCTGTAGTAATGTGATTGATAAAGAGCATTCGTGTGGATCATTTCCTGAGAAGGATAAGACATGTAAAACTTTTATAGCTATCATTAGACTCTGCTTAGGCTCTTATTGTGTCCAGATACTGATTGATAGTACCTTCCTACGTAGCAACTATTCAGCAGTATTTAGGTTAAACAGATTTGTGGTAAGTCTATGCTGGTAAATCATAGAGATTAAGTCAGTTGTTTTCTAGCTTACCGCCATTCTCTCTCTCTCTCTCTCTCTCTCTCTCTCTCTCTCTCTCTATATATATATATATATATATATATATATATATATATTTCTCAGTAACGACTGCATCTTAGTGTATCCATAACCTATGCTGGGAACAAGAAGCAGGAAACTGTGAATTTCCAATGCAAGTGGCCATATTCACTCATTCACACCTAGTCAGACGATCTCCTGGTATGTACATTATGTGAAAACACCAAAGAAACCAAGGGAAAGCCATTTAGACTCGAGGACACCCTGTGAAACTTGACAAAGGAGCTGTGGGTCAAACCTTCAAGCTAATCAAGACACCTTTACCACCATATACCACCACCATCTTGATCTTCAGCATTATCCTGGTCAGGGTTGCAGTGAATCTGGAGCCTATCAATCTGGAGTACTGGGAGCGAAAGGGATATATACCCTGGATGTGGCACCATGTACATATGCATTCACACCTAGGGGCAAATTAGTATAACCAATCCACCCACAGACAGAAGGAAAGCAGGGAACCTAGAGGAAACCTGAAAATGTGAAATACATTGGTTGGAAAATATGAAAGCACATTTGAATCGGAAAGCAAATCCCCAAAGCATTGCTTACAAAGACACTTCAAAGAGCAAGCCAGTTGATACCAGCCATTTACTCTACAGATATGTGATGTAAATGAACCCAAGCATGACCTTGAAATTCAATAAGAATCATATATACATCTACTTCAAGTGCTGGAAGCCACCAGACGTGTGACCGCATCAGTCTCCATCAGCTTTCCATGTTTGCAACTTAGAAAGCATTTTTAATGATGCTTGTGACCTCCACCTCCATGGCGTCCACTTAATCAGCCATTTATCCTATTAGCATTGTGGGTGAGCAGCACTTAACTCCCTTATCAGTCAAATCTACTTATGCCTCCTTTATCGTTCGGTGGTGTCTTTGTGAATATGTAGAGAACGGTGAATAAATCGGGGTCTTCCTTGAAAGCATGTTGGAGACATTTAAACTTAGACTGACAAGTGTCCATTGTATCCTCTGACCTTTGAGGTACACAAGGAAAACCGACTACGTATTTTTCTCTCGATTAAGGATGCAGAATAATGACATCCTGCCCACTGAGGACAAAAAGGCTGGAGGAGAAGCATTTCTTTTTCTCCATCTTAGCTTAGTACATAATTTATAAGACCAACGAGGTCTGAGGCTGTCCCAGTGACACTGACCTCCTGACCCCCTTGACCTTATGGGATTATTATGACAAAAGTGTGCTTTCCCTTTTAATTCCGGCCTGGGCGGGTTATATGACTGACCCGTTGCTTAAGTTAACCTCTAACCCTTCAACCTGAGGTCTGTGATTCAATTTTCATTAGAGGCCTCCTTCAGATGAATTGAGAAGAATACATTTAACACACCCACACACAAAGGACAAAAAAAAAAAAACACATAATACAAGGCCTGACTAAAGGTAGAATCTGTAGTTGAGACATGCAAAAGACAAACGTTTAAATTTTGAATTAAAAAAAAAAAAGAACTAAGATCGCACAAAAAATGCACTGAAAGTGACTACATATGTTATTGCCCATGAGATCAATGAATTAAAGCAAAACTTGGCCAACCTGTTATTGCAATGATCGATGTTCCAAGCATAACAAATTGAGTATTCATAGTAGTAAATAATGTACATGGTTTGGTTGGAGGAAATGGTTTGGAAATGGTTTGCGGCAAAACCAAATAGTTTTGAAATGGTTGGCAGCAAAACCAAACCATGGAGAAGAAAAGAAAGAAAGCACATGTAGGGTCATGGTAGCCCCTATTCCACTTATTCTCCAGGCCCTTGTGGTGACATGTTGTCAGACTCTCCCTTGCTGGGACCTGTAGGAAGGCCCAGTCAGGCCAAGAACACAGGGAACTCTAAGTGTATAGGAGTGCTCGACAACCTTACCAGACAGACAACACTGGGGTCCTAGGCCTGTGGGAGAAATATGAAGCTCAGGCTCTGGTATTTTAAGAGGGTCTGAGTAGTTCTGGAGCCAGTTGTCAATCAATAGGTGCACACATTCACGCAAAATGGCTGGCTCCAAAGAAAAATATTGACAGAGTTTAACAACCATGTGATAGACAGAACTTTATGTCCACCTTTGAGGTTCTGGTCTCCACCCTCAGTGCTTTTTTAAGTCATGTTCACATTTGGAACTGCTTAAAGGAACTGTAGTTCTTGTATTTTCATTGGTCTGTAGAAATGCTTTGATTCCGCCCTCATGCTCCACTGGTACTGTCAATCAAATGGCTCATTCTTTTCATATTTGTTGGGGAGTTATTTTTTTGTGTTATTTTTCCATAAGCCCTTGGCAGACACGGTCAAGTGTTTAGCAGTGTGTCCCACAGCACTGGCACTTGTTGGACCTTCTCAGCAATGACTGAGTATGCTGAATTGATGTTGGCACCAGATTCTGTCAGAGAGATTAGTTTTCTGGTTGTTTTCTCAGTCGAATAAACCAATACAGGAGAAAACCAGGGAAGAGCAAAGCCAGGAAAAATCTCTCTCAAGAACGCAGATCTGGTCCAAACCCTGTCTTACCTTATTGCCAGTATGGTACCACACTTGGTTGTGTACAATTTTATTTAATAGCATATGATTTAGGACAAAGACTGTGTTTGCAATACTGGAGCTTCAGGTTGTCTTTAGATAGGATAGGGAGTACCACTCCCTCCTGGTGTTGAGAGTTATTTCCATTCACCCAGAACACATGCACATGTTGGCTGACAGCTGTTGATTTTGAGTGCAACTTTTCAGTGAAGTCATGAATCACTTAGCCTTGGTGGACGCTAGGAATTGTGCCATCTTGGTATCTCAGGGCCACCTTAACTTGACACTTAAATCACTTAATCTCAGCAACAATCGTCATAAAATTTCTTGCTATAACATAAAGTCAAATAGGTATTTAAATATCAGAAGGACACTGAGGCAGTATACAAGACAAATGGCTTACTATCCTAGTGAAAACAAGTCAACACTTACCCACACTTTCAGCAGATCTTTTAAGATACTTTGTTCTGAAGAGTGCTGTGGATGGAGTCTGTCTCCAGAGACACAGATTGGAAGTGACCACTAGCTTTATCAAAAGCAGCACGTGCCTGCTGTTTGTTAGTAAAAGATTGACCAGGACACATCTGTAAGCAGTTGTGAAGCAGGATATGCTAGAGAGGTCTGGGAGGTGGGTGATGAGGTGGCGTTGACCTCATCCTGAACTATATGTCACTTAACCTGCATGTTGGATGTCGGTGGGCCTACGCCACCTGGGGTCTCCTTAAGTGGCAAATTTGATTCCTAACTCGGAGGCACAATTGAGCTGTGACCCTTCGCTTAATTTGGGTAGCGGTGCTGATGCTAGTCCGTTCCGAGTCAAAGGCAGAATGTTGAAATTTGCAACTATTGAGCATATGGAGCAGGGAGTTTTGATAATGTATAGAGTAATTAAGCCCAATTCGACTCCATCCACATGTTTGAAGTGAACGCTTCATGGAGCACGCTTGATAAGATGTGACACAAATTGTTCGCAGAAACGATTCCTGCTATGGTGGCTCTGTAAAAATGGAACGCAGGATCACGTCTATCTTTTAATAGATGCATTTTGAACAATAATTTGACATCGTTCAGTAATGATTCTGCTGAAAAAAATAACCAACATTTTCATCACATCCATCCATCCATCCATCCATCCATCTTCAACTGCTTACTCCTTTTCAGGGTCACGGGGAACCTGGAGCCTATCCCAGGAGGCATCGGGCACAAGGCGGGGTACACCCGGGACAGGGTGCCAGTCCATCGCAGGGCACACACACACACACACACACACACACACACACCCATTCATACACTACGGACACTTTACAGTATAAATTAAATACATGAGAAAAAAATATAGTGACAGAGATCTATGGTATTTCAGTCAAATCAGGCGTACCTTTTGAGCGATTCAGGTACCGTTACTATGGAGCACATATAAAAACATCTTCCAATGCAATGTAGTTATAAATCTTCCTTGATTCAAAGTCAAAGGCATACAGTTATCTGATTTACAGTATCCAGCTGCGAGACATCTACAGCAACAGATAATAACATTGTTGCTCAATAGAAAATATGGAAGCAAAAATTGTCATATACAAAAACAAAAAGATAATTTCACATAGTGGAAGAATTTCCATTCAGGAATCATTCCTTGAGCACAAGCAAAAAATGTCAAAACATATTTAGCGCATTAAGCGCACACGAGCATTTCCTGGATTCACAGTACTGAACCCAACAGCCAATGCATTCATCTCTTACACAGGGCGGCTGTGGCTCAGTCGGTAGAGCGGGTTGTCCACTAATCCACTAATCGTAGGGTTGGTGGTTCGAATCCCGGCCCGGGTGATCCCATGCCGAAGTGTCCTTGGGCAAGACACTGAACCCTAAGTTGCCCCCAATGGCAAGCTAGCACCTTGCATGGAAGCTCTGCGACCATTGGTGAATGAGTGTGCACTTGTAAGTCGCTTTGGATAAAAGCGTCTGCTAAATGTAAATGTTACACTTTAAGATTATGTTACTGAATACAAATGATAATCATGTGCAGAAAAACGTGTGATTAAATAGATTTGGTAAGTAATCTTTGCACCCACTTGGCAGCAAGATATACTAATTTGAGGATTCTTCACTGTGTACTTAGTAATCTGATAATATTGGAACACAGTGATTCATACAGGATTAATTATGTGCATGGTGTAAGTGTAAGGCAATGCTGCTATCTGTTTCTGCTTTGCATTTAAGCACGGGATTGCTTTCTTTCTTTAAAAAACATATTAACTCGTTAACCATTTGGCCATAGTAGAAAAAAACAGAAAAGAAATGCCAACTCTGTCCACAGTTCTTGAACCTCAGTTACACCACTGCATAATCCTCTTTTTAATCCTGCTTAACTAGTTATTATTTTGTTTGTACCCTCATAGATTACAGTGCTGTGAAAAAGTATTTGATTTCTTCTGTTTTTGTCTATATTTCATGCTAAATTGTTTCAGAAGTTAAAAAAGGTAACCTATGGAAACACTAAATACAATAATAATGTTATTTATTGAAGCAAAAAAAAAAATTATCCAATACCAACTGGGCCTGTGTGAAAATGTATTTGCCACTGTAGTTACTAATTCCCCAAATCTGTGAAATATGGTTCAGCTGGACTAGACACAACCAAGCCTGATTACTGCAAACCCTGTTCAATCAAATCAATGCTTAAATAGAACTTTTTCAACAGCATGAAGTTGGTTAAAAGGACTTACTCAGTAACACATTATGGCAAAAGTGAAATAAATTCCAGAAATGATGAGGAAGACGGTGATTGAAATGCATCAGTTTGGGAAGGGTTACAAAGCTAAAGAACCACAATGAGAGCCGTAATCTCCAGGCAAACCTCGGCACAGTAGTGAACCTTCGAAAATTCCCCGAAGTGCAGAGTGAGGATTCATCCAGGTCAGAAAAGAGCCAAGGACAACATCAATGGCAGGTGTAGGTCTTGCATCAATAAAGGTCACTGTTCATGATGCCACTATTCCTGTAAAGCTGCTTTGAGAAAATGTCTATTGTAAAAAGCTCTATACAAATAATATTGAATTTTAATGAACTATCAGAAAGACAAAGAAAGTGCAAAAAGGGCATCCATGAAGAGTGGTGAGGTGAAAACCATTGCTAACCCAGAAGAACATTTTGGAAGACAGGGGTCCCGTTACAGTGGGGGAAAAAAGTATTTGATCCCCTGCTGATTTTGTACGTTTTCCCACTAATAAAGAAATGATCAGTGTATAATTTAAATGGTAGGTTTATTGGAACAGTGAAAGACAGAATAACAACAAAAAAATCCAGAAAAACACATGTCAAAAATGTTATAAATTGATTTGCATTTTAATGAGGGAAATAAGTATTTGACCCCCTCTCAATCGGAAAGATTTCTGGCTCCCAGGTGTCTTTTATACAGGTAACGAGCTGAGATTAGGATCACACTCTTAAAGGGAGTGCTCCTAATCTCAGTTTGTTACCTGTATAAAAGACACCTGTCCACAGAAGGAATCAATCAATCAGATTCCAAACTCTCCACCATGGCCAAGACCAAAGAGCTCTCCAAGTATGTCCAGGACAAGATTGTAGACCTACACAAGTCTAGAATGGGCTACAAGACCATTGCCAAGCAGCTTGGTGAGAAGGTGACAACATGGAAGAAACACAAAAGAACTGTCAATCTCCCACAGCCTGGGGCTCCATGCAAGATCTCACCTCGTAGAGTTGCAATGATCATGAGAACAGTGAGGAATCAGCCCAGAACTACACGGGAGAATCTTGTCAATGATCTCAAGGCAGCTGGGACCATAGTCACCAAGAAAACAATTGGTAACACACTACGCCGTGAAGGACTGAAATCCTGCAGCGCCCCTGCTCATAAAGCACATATACATGCACGTCTGAAGTTTTCCAATGAACATCTGAATGATTCAGAGGACAACTGGGTGAAAGTGTTGTGGTCAGATGAGACCAAAATGGAGCTCTTTGGCATCAACTCAACTCGCCGTGTTTGGAGGAGGAGGAATGCTGCCTATGACCCCAAGAACACCATCCCCACCATCAAACATGGAGGTGGAAACATTATGCTTTGGGGGTGTTTTTCTGCTAAGGGGACAGGACAACTTCACCGCATCAAAGGGGTGATGGACGGGGCCATTTACCGTCAAATCTTGGGTGAGAACCTCCTTCCCTCAGCCAGGGCATTGAACATGAAAAGTAATTACTAAGTCATTACCAAGTACTAAGTCATGTTTTGCAGAGTGGTCAAATACTTATTTCCCTCATTAACATGAAAATCAATTTAGAACATTTTTGACATGTGTTTTTCTGGATTTTTTTGTTGTTATTCTGTCTCTCACTGTTCAAATAAACCTACCATTAAAATTATAGACTGATCATTTCTTTGTTAATGGGCAAACGTACAAAATCAGGAGAGGATCAAATACTTGGTGTGGGGATGCTTTGCCGCTTCAGGGTCCTGGCAACTTGCAATAATTGAGGGAAGCATGAATTCTGCTCTCTACCAGAAAATATTAAAGCAGAATGTCCGGTCTTCAGTCTGTAAGCTGAAACTCATGCGCAACTGGATTATGCAGCAAGACAATGATCCACATCATAGGAGTAAATCCTAGTCCTAGAAGTAAGTGAAAGACTCATGTCCAGTTATTGGAAGCATTTTGTTTCAGCCATTGATGCTTCCACAACCAGATTTTCAGTTGAATGGGGCAATTAGTGTTTCACATAGGTGTACTCAGGTTGCATTTGTTTTATGTTCTATTTCACTTTGAGTTCTAAAAATATTTAGCATGAGATATACACAAAAACAGAAGAAATCAAATACTTTTTCACAGCACTGTATTTTCTAAGTGATCCAGTTGGTTCTATTTCCCCAAAATATAAACAAAGTAGTAGTCTAATCTCCATTATGTCCATGTTAATGACGTCTTTGTTTGTTACACATATTTCACATCTGACCTCATGAAAGAAAAGACCTCCTGCTTAAGCTGTTTGTTGCATCACACAAGATCCCAGTCCTATTGCATATTGTCTGTCTCATCCTGCTACCCTGAGAAATAAACAAATAAATAAATAAATAAATAACGCTCCTCCTATTTGTATTATCTGGTCATGCTGAATAAGTAATTTTCTATTGAATTACATCCCTATTGTATGCTAAAAGACTGAGAAGTATGAGTGTGCAATGAAAATAAATGTATGAGGACAGGAGAACAGTGCAGCCGGATAGAGCCCGAGTCCAGGTGTCTGTATCACTGCTGAATGTAGAGCAGTCTAGCCTCCCCCAAGTACAGCCTCAGGCTAGTAAGCACTAATTCCATGTCAGTCCCTGAAAATGCTCCCTGGCTGGAAAAGGTCACCTCCTTCCTGTGCTGTTGCATAGGGTCACCCCATTGCTGCAAGTAAGCGGAGCAGGCCTGGAGAATATGTTTCCAATAATACCTCGTCAGGCCAAGTTAGTATCTCTGACTAGTGTTCTTTGCGGGGGTTATGAGTCGCTCTCCCTACCATTTCCCCATGTTTTCCCTCTGAGCGGGTATGGGACGCAAGGTCGTGGGTCACTGTCAGGCTGCAAAATCACATTAAGGCCTAAGGTTAGGCTTTCACCGCTGAGCTACATGGAGCAGCGTGGTGGATTGTGTACTGTGCCATTTACACAATCCATTGTGCCAGCAGTGGCCACTTGACTCCATGTTGCCGGGGGATATGTCTGCCATAATCACTGGCAATACAGTTCGAGCTTGTCTTAAATCCAGGAAGACTGCAAGGTTGTTCTTTCCTTTAACTTGCAGATAGAATATGTACACAAACCAAAGACTAGCATACAACAAACAGTATTTTAATTTAAAACCAGTTTTTGACCGCACAATTACAGCGGCTTTTCAAGATTATGACTTCTTACACTATACAAGGTGATCCCCAATATAACTATAACAGATTGTATGATAAAATATGCTCTCCAGGTCACATTATACAGTGAAGATCAGGTAACAATAGACCTGTGATTAAAGATAATGAGTGCATTCTGCTTATATCATCAATCAGTGTGATCTGGGCTCGTTCAGTGAATGGGGTCACAGAAACCAAAACATTCCTCAAATTGAACTTAGCAATAAAGACATGTTTTCTGTACATTAGCATGTTTCGTTTTTACACATTTTGCCATCACTACTACTGTATTGGTAGCTGTCCTGTAAATTTGACTTCTAGATTAGCATCATAGCAGCGGAAATGTTTCATTCTAAATTTCTGACAACCAGAAATTTCGTCATCAGCTCTCTTTGATCACAATGCCACTAATCAGCCACTGGCGAGAAGAGTGCATAATGTGTGGTCGTAGTCCACCTGATGTGATTTGTTGTTTGTTTTTTCCTGTCATACACTATATGGCCAAAAGCTTGTTGACATCTGACCATCACACCCAACAGTTTGGTGCTTCCCCAAACAGTTGCCACAATGCTGGAAGCACACAATTGTGTATTTCCTCATTTGTAAAAGCGTCTGCTAAATGAATAACTGTAAATGTAAATATTTTATAGAATGTATTGTATGCTGTAGGATTACAATTTCCCTTCACTGGAACTAAAGGGAACCAAACATGTTCCAGCATGACAAAGCTCCTGAACAATATGAGGTCCATGAAGACATGGTTTGCCAAGATTGGTGTAGAAGAACTCACGTGGCCTGCACGAGCCCTGACCTAAACTCCACTGAACACATATGCTCTTGTAGCTGAATTCTGAAATCTCGATTAAAGACTTCCCAGGAAAGTCAGGGTTATTATAAGAGCAAAGAGGGGTCTAAATCTGGAATGGGATGTTCAAGAAGTACATATAGATGGCCATGTGAAGGTCAATTTCACCACTGTGAAAATGATGTGCTACACTGTGTGTTTGAACAGAGAGAGTTTTGAAGGGAAAAAAAAAAGTGTATTTGGTAGTCACTAATGCTTGCAAGCAACCCTAATAAATAAATAAATAAATAAGCCACTTGATTATCGAGTATTTCTGTTGACTGTTGAATTTGGTTCCACACAGAGAAATAGGTTTCTTTATTTGGTTGTTGCTTTGAATTTAGACCTGCAGTATAATTGCTTCAATTTGCCTGAATGAGCTGTACCATACAAATCACCAGAAAAAAAATAGAACATGGTCCGTATAAACTACACCTGCAGCTGTAATTACCACCGCAAATTAAAACCAAAAAAGCAAAATAAGTCACAACATGTCACTTTAGCACACGGAAAACATCCAAATGACACCAATGCGTCAGAATAAACAGACAAAACAACACCATTTCGAGTGCCGACGTGTGTGATCCAGCCCTAATCTCTATTTATTATTTATTTATTTATTTATTTTATTTATATTTTTTATTGATTCTCCTACACTTTTCAGAGTACAACAAAATATATAAATACAGAATCAATATTTTTTACCCCAATAACAGCCCCTCCCACCCCACCCAGGAATGTTTACATATGATCCTAATCTCTATTTAAAGACATTTACATTTACTGTATTATCTAGATTATTTTACATGGAATACTACACCAGTTACTCTACATCAGGGGTGGGCAATCTTATCCGGAAAGGACCGGTGTGGGTGCAGGTTTTCATTTCAAACAAGCAGGAGGCACACCTGACCTGCACCCACACCGGCTCTTTCTGGATAAGATTGCCCCCCCCTGCTCCACATCTATAACAAAACCTTTCATTGCTATAAACACTGAAATGACAAAATAGGATAAAGGATATACAGAATCCATCCATCCATCTTGTACCGTTTACTCCTTTTCAGGGTCACCGGGAACCTGGAGCCTATCCCACAAAGCATCGGGCACAAGGCGGGGTACATCCTGGACAGGTTCCCCGTGACCCGGAAAAATGGAATACAGTGAAATGCATATGGCATTAATGCTGTTCATTTTCTCATTTCTGCTTCCTGTAGTGATGTTTTGAAATGGACCGTGTAAAATGCATAATATGGATAGTTTTGTTTTATTTTGTTTAGTTTATATATATA
>JAFFST010048426.1:223745-234764 GCA_022414735.1 Noturus placidus | reverse complement strand
AGCACACACACACACACACACACACACACACACACACACACACACACACACACACACACACACACACTAGTGCTAATTAAAGCCTTCAGTGCAAGAGGAGAAATGTGTAATCATGACATTTAGTCAGAGGAAATTTGGGTAGATGAGGAGAAATTCTAGCATGTGAACCAAGCCAGGCCTGAGGCAGCCTGGCAGACAAAAAGACAACAGCAGCAGCAGCAGCAATGTGTTGGCTGGGGAGCTACAGAAAGGTCATCTTCATGAAACAGACGAACGTGTCACTGCTTTTGTTCCTGTCCCTCAGAACATATGTTTGGCCCTCCTCCATCCCTAAGTCTTATCTGGCTGAAATCTAAACCCTGCGCATACAACTACAACTTTTGACTGCATGACTGTTTTTTTGCAACAGTTGCAGCAAGGCATTACCTTACCTTCTTGATCGACTGATGAAAATCGACTGAATGGGAAACACCTGTCTCTAGATTTTAGAACCACTCTCGCAGTCAAGATGGCTGAAATCAAGGACGGCTCATCACCCAAATGCAATATCAGGTTTACTCTGTGACTGATACAAGTGTTACCAGTAGAGAGGTTGGTATTTTGGCCTATTTTAACTTTAACTCCATGAACAGCAATTGTGCTAATGTGTAAGGCCTATTAGTACAGCCCTGTTGAAATCTCCATTCTGATTGGTCCGGAGATGTTGTTCGATTTTCGAAAAACAGCAACGTGACACTGATAGTCATGTCGATTATAAGTGCGCTTCTTTTAATACAGTATTATTATTTCTAGTACCAAATTGTTACTTAATATTGAGCAGATGCTCCATCAAACAGATACTCTAAGAACGTTGTAAACTGTACATTTTCCGACATGGGAAAGTCTGCAGGACTTTGCGTTTTTGAGAATTATAGTTTCTCAGGCTGCAAATTCTGTCTATAGAAAGCAAAAAGCAAAGAAAGCAAAAAGAGATGCTGGTGAGGAAACGACTGGTTGTTTTGCCATCATATAATGGGGAACACAATGTTACGCAACATTGAACACGACTATAAATGGAAAAAAGCATGACATGTAATTCTTCAATAAATAAATAAATAAATAAATAAATAAATGAATGAATGAATGAATGAATAAATAAATAATAAAACTTTTAATGTAGGCAAAGCGATGTGGTAGAAGAGAAATAAAACACTTTGGCATGTGCTGTTATAGGAAAATAATCTTCGGCTGGGGTTCAGGTGGTAGAGCGGGTTGTCCACTAATCGTAGGGTTGACGGTTTGATTCCTGGCCCACGTGACTCCACATGCCGAAGTGTCCTTTTGCAAGACACTAAACACCAAGTTGCTCCCGATGGCAAGTTTCTTGCATGGCAGCTCTGATACCATTGGTGTGTGTGTGTGTGTGTGTGTGTGTGTGTGTGTGTGTGTGTGTGTGTGTGTGTGTGAACGGGTGAATGAGACAGTGTAAAGCACTTTGGATAAACGTGCCATATAAGTGCACACCTTTTACCATTTATTCACTTCATATCACTCCATCATTGATTATTTTCCGATCACAGCATTCCTATCATGGGAGATTTCTTTACATATCTGTTGTATTATAAATCTGTGGCAAATCATGTTCACCATATCTGAGAATACACAGCATACACTCCATTAACCTGATGTAAGTGCTACTCGTTATGGTTCACAGAATGTGAATGTAAAAGAAAATTCATGTTTCAGGAGTAAATGCCATCACAGATTAAAATGTAGCATGAGACCATCTTTAATACTGAACTTCTAAACGGGCTTCGGAATATTACTGACAATTCAGTCATCTTAGGGTGCACGGTGGCTTAGTGGCCTTACACCTCCAGGGTCCGGGGCTCGAGTCCCGCCAGGTGCATCGTGGGTTTCCTCCGGGTACTCCGGTTTCCTATCCCAGTCCAAAGACATGCATGGTAGGCTGATTGGCATGTCAAAAGTGTCCGTAGAGTATGAATGGGTGTGTGAGTGTGTATGTGATTGTACCCTGTGATGGATTGGCACCCTGTCCAGGGTGTACCCCGCCTTGTGCCCCATGCCTCCTGGGATAGACTCCAGGCTCCCCGTGACCCTGATAAAGGAGTAGAGGATGGATGGATGGATGGAATTCAGTCATCTTATTCAGGTAGAAAAAGTATTAACCCATACCCACACAATCTAAAAGAATGCATTGCTCTTAATACTTTTTTTTTTTTTTACTGGATACACACTACACAATGCATGCTTTTGTTTTTGCCCTTTTAAAGTTCAGAGCATCCAGCATGTTTGGCCTCTTACATGGAAAATGACTGGATTGTTTTTTACTGAATGGATGAAGACAGTTCCATCCTGTCAGTCTGTCCCCAAGTCCCATGTGCATGCTGGATGGTGACAGCGAGTGTCTGTTGTGTCTCAGGTTAGGAAGGAAACACCCAGCTGACAGCACTGTATGCTGAAAGCGCTTTGGCCACGGTCCTGTCAATGCCACACTCTCATCGCTCTTGTCTTCTGTCAATCTTAACCAATATCTAACTCTCATCCTACAGTTAGGTGACTAGACAAGAGCAGAAGGGACAGCAATGTGTCTCTTTGCTCAGACATTTTGCCAATTCCTGGTTTTGAGACTCTAGTATGTTGTCCTAAAGAGCAGTGCATTGTATACGATTCTTCCATGCTTGAGAAAAAGTTTATGTCGATCTTAGAGATGACCTTACAGAAGACACCACTTTTAAGCAATGTTGCAGTTATGCTTTCTTACAGCAGTAGACTAAACACAAGGAATTTTGGCTGGAAGCTTGTCAGTGTTTCACGCTCTGATTGTGGTGAGGGTCTAAAACAGGAGCTCTGTCTTCTACCGCACTATTTGTATATGCCTATAAATGTGTGTGTGTGTGTGTGTGTGTGTGTGTGTGTGTGTGTGTGTAGGAGGATACTTTTTTGAGGATTGGTGTTGTTGGAATTTATTAGCTATCTCATGGTGGCTAAAGCTGCCCAGTCCCATGTTTTGTTTGAATAACTAGAAAAAAATGGTAGCTAGTATAAGGTAAAGTATAGCAATTTACTTATGGACATTAATTGGATTAATGCAGACACAAGTGAGTACATACTGTAACTTGACTCAGATGTATTCATTATCCATTTCTATAAAAGTGCATATAGAGATGGTTCATTCAGTGGGTACGGGAGTGTTTTTGTGATTGTTGAGGCCAAAAATGCCTGATTGTTTTGCGGTTTTTTTCAAACGTTGAAATTTTTTGTGGCAACCTGCTTGAATTTGGCGATATTGCTATCGCACGAAATTGTCTTTCGCAGTGATATGTGTGGATAAATGAGACCTTTTAGCTGCACTCGTGAATCGAAGAGGGCTTTGCATGAATGTATGTTGTGATGATGTTATATGACACATCTTTGCCCGAATCAGGAAAATCTGCGGTAATTTAGAAATTTTGAGTTTGCTTGATTTTCTAATTCTGAAATAGTCATATGTCATCCGTGGATGTGAATTCATCCGCTTAGAAAAATTCGATGTGTGTAGTGCAGCAGGTCGTAAGAAACACATTTTTGGGTTTTGTTAAAAAAGTCAGATCAGATAAAAAGTTTTTAAAACAAATTAAAATGCCAATGATGGTGGACCTTGTCCACGGGGCAATAGCTGATTATCTTGATTTGTCCAACCTTGGACATGATGGCATGCTTCACAGGCAAAAAATAAACCCACAGAAAAAAAATAAACCCACCAGAAATGTAACATCTGCTTGCTACATCTGCTTGCTTCCATGAAGACACTTTCCACATGGAGTATGTGATGGGTTATGGCTCTCACATGCTGATATGTTTTGAGAGAATGCCATGTCTGCCAATGGGATGTAGCTCATAAATAGGCTCCTCTGAGAGCAAGCAAAAATTCCCCGTTGCCATGACCCTATTACTGAAATCACATCTCTGTGCCACTGCCATCCCAGTCTCTCTTTCCCACCCGGGCCCCTTGGCATAATTTATTCATCTGCTCCTTTTCTATGAAAAACAGAAAACCCAAATCTTAACAGTAATATACACAAAAGCATAATGAAATGTTTGAATCATTGCCGATAATTAAGAAAGGGATGACCCTAAGCTTATGCAAATGTAGGTCATCAGTTGGCATGGGTGACGGTAAAAAGGAGGGACACTTTGGGGGCAGCTTTGCATCTTTTACTCATGGCACTTTCTGAACCACACTAATGAGGCTTGTCTGTTAAAGCCTGTCCTCTTCCTATTCTTCTTCACAGGAATACTAGAACAGAATAGACAGTCCTCATGAACATTCAGCTTGTCGTAATGTACACGCTTTTTCATATATGCATCGACGGCATGTAAAGGAGAAGTGACTTGACTGTCCAACACCTAATCCTGGTAGGCAAATGTACCAGCACATTCCATTAGCACTGAGATGGTGGAAGTGGTTCAGGATTTTCATTGCACTGGTGTCTTCCACTAAAATGACCAAATTCAACAGAAAATGATATTTCCATTTGCTTCAAAACAAAGCCTTAAAGGAACATGCCACCCTGAAATATGTTCATGTTATGTGTAGAGATTTTGGTGCTAATTTGTTGATGGGTGCTGTATTTTTGTTATTCTTGGAAAACGTCCGTGATTAGCTCTGACATCACAGAAGGACGTTGCTAGCAATGGAGTATAATAAAACAAATTCAGTGATCTCAAACATAAGGGGTAACAGCACGCTAGTTAGTGATCTACGAGATGACAAGCGCGATGGTGTTGGCTGTGTTATTAGCATGAAAGTCGAAGCTTTGGAAGCTATTCTGTTTGAGCAGAGTATGCGGATGAGGAGGTGACAGAGCTGGACAGACTAAAGAACTCAGTTTAAGTAGATCTAGGATCCTACTGGCACCATTATGAGCAGGTAGCCAAACAGCATTGTGGGTAATGTCGGAAATCGTTAACCCAAGTGAAAATAGACTGACTTGTCGATTTCGGAATTTCATTTGAAAATAAATCTTGAATGCCATTAAAGATCCCATATTAATCATTAAGTTTAACAACAGGGTAGATAATTTGCTTGATATAAAGAATTTGAAATCAAATGTTTTCAATGAACAAAGGTTAAAGTTTTTTTTTGTTTTATAAATAGCAATACATCCATGTTCATACTTTGATCGTGAGCGAATAGTGCATTACATAATGCCATAAACACCGACGATCAATTACAAACGTTCAGCCGCTGTGCCAGACTGTGTTTGGAGTTGAAACAGTAATGTTTGTGTGTGTGTGTGTGTGTGTGTGTGTGTGTGTGTGTGTGTGTGTGCTCTCTCTTTACAGAGCAAAAGGCTTGCTTGCTTGTAGCAGGACTCATTCCAGCATCCCACTCTGCTCCAAAAAGCCAGGCTGAGAGAACCCTTGTCCTGGAGTCTGCTCAATAATGGATGAGTCTGGAGTAAACAAATAAGCCAAGAGAAATTAAGCAGAGTTAATTATTCAAAGGTACCAGTGCATTTAGATTGGGCATTGGGGCCTGCTGGAAGAGTAGGAAGCTTTTGATTAGCTAGACCCTGGGCCATTTCTAGTTTCACTGAAATTCAGCACACAGAATCATTTCCAAGTGTCAGTGTTGCCAAGTTGCCAGGTTGACCCTTACTAATTATTCTCACTATTAAATATGAGACAATTTGGTGTGATTGTTTTCCCCTAAAGACTACAAGAGGATCATTTGATAGCTATTCTGGTAGGAAGTACAAAGTTCCTGATTCTATCTTTTTAAAATATCTTTTTTATTTTTTATTCATTTAACTACTTTTTGTAGTACCTATTTTAAACACACATTTTAACACCACTGACCACACTGTAAAAGGAAATTGTAGCGAGCGTTGACTCTATGCTCCAAATATTTTGTATGACCTGAAATTCCTGCTCTAGCAGAAAAACACAATGTGTTGTTACACTATGTTATGTTATTGATGTGACATTCCAAGCTTAGAATTGATTCCAAATGAATAAAACCTTTGGGGACATAAAGTTAGAGTTCTATTCAATTTTATTTGTATAGCACTTTTAACAATGGACATTGTCTCAAAGCAGATTTACAGACCGTTCATGCTCGAAAACTCTCTAATGTAACTGAATTAGGACAATTCTGCAAAAATGAGTGGGCCAAAATTCCTCCAGGATGCTGTAAAAGCCTCATTGCACGTTATCGCAAACGCTTGGTTGCAGTTGTTGCTGCTAAGGGTGGCCCAACCAGTTATTAGGTTTAGGGGGCAATCACTTTTTCACACAGGGCCATGATGGTTTGGATTTTTTTTCACCTTTAATAATAAACACCTTCATTTACAAATTGCATTTTGTGTTTACTAGTGTTGTCCTTGACTATTGTTTAAATTGGTTTGATGTTCCGAAACACTTAAGTGTGACAAACATGCAAAGGAACAGGAAATGAGGAAGGGGGAAAACACTTTTTCACACCACTGTATGTAACCATACAATCATTTGTACTATTGTGTTATTGCTCGGCATAGAACACATAAATGTCATGCTTGACGAGAACCATGATCTTCCCCTGTGTGAGCCTGAGCATAGATTCAGAAGACACAAGAGAGCCTTCAGGGTCTAGGCTTCTACATTCCTTGTGACAGCACAAATAACCTTAAAGAGCTAGGTAAGAGGTCTATTAAATTTATGGCAATTTGGAAAGAGAGAACGTCTGGAGCCTTGAGTCATCTTGAAATGATCCTGACTGGAAAACATAAGAACCCCCCCTCCCCCCCCATTTCGTTCTTATCTAAGCGACTAAAGTGTGAACTGCAGTCTCTCTTGGCCAGTCCATTTTCTATCTGACATGTTCAAAATCTTATAGTTACTCGGTCGCTAATGTTATTAAAACTTCCCATTTTAGACCCAAGTCAGAATAGTTTTATTCCAGTGATCCTTCATATTGGGTTGAATTTTTGTTACGATTTCCAGACAAAACTGAAAAATAAATAATTCGATTGAATAACCTTCCTGGTACAATGGAAAAACGAGCACCCATCAAGACATGTTGCTGTACTTTTATATACAGCAAATAAGGAGTTCGTTGGACTCGTTTTGGTTCTTCATTAAAAAAAAAGACAGCAAAAGGATTGAATCATTGTTGATCCAATAGAAAGTTGAATACATGGTGGAAAATAAAACTTAATAATACCACTTATTTTCATCATGGATCCATCCTTGGTTATGCTCTGTAACAGAAGGTAGCTTCCGAAATCCACTCAACGACCGCATATTTGTTTTCGTAGGTCACTGTTTATTTCGTCATAAATATATAATGATATTTATAGTGTACTCTTCTCTTTGCTTGTCTGCCGGCTGCGTTGTTGCACTGCTGTATTGGCTGACTTTTTAGCTATATTTTTTCCACTATTGCTTTGCCAATAATGGAGTCAATACACTTACAAACTTAAGGGAGTAAAGAGTCATAATGCAGTAAACGGTAGAAAGGCAGTGGCACAATGATTCTCCATACTCTGACATTGATTCATTGGGTACTTTGATCTACACTTCAACTCACAGGAGGTTGGATGATTAGGTGATTTAGAGTTATGCTCCTCCAAGTCAAATTTCTGTATCTCTCACTCTATCGAGGCATACACCCGTGCATACCCTGACACCTCGTCAGAACAATGTAAACAGCACAATCCCGGCATGAATTTTTCATAACGCCATGTTCGATACTAAATGCAATAAGTGTTTCTTGTAAGATGACTCCCCAGCACTTTCAGCACTTGAGAAGGAAGCGAGTTTCCACTGAGGCACTCCGTGGACCAGTAGGCAAGTCTGGCTGGTCATGGCCATAATGGAGACAGGGAACGTGACTAGATGGGACAGTGGTTGATGGGACAGATCAGAGTGGTAGACAATATGCTGGTGGTTAGATTACATTGTGGTGGAAGAGTAAGTACATATCAGAGCTTCCTAACCAGCTTTCTAGCCCCATGCCAGTGAAGTATTACATTCCCATTCTCTTTAGAGCTGCATGATTTAGAGCCACTTTTCACAAATTCTCTCACTCGTGCTCATACATTCATACACATATATATAAACAAAAAAAAAGTAGATTGTCTATGAATTGTCATGCAGTATCAAAGTATGCCTAAGCTTTGGCTTTCTGGACCCACACTGAGAAAGATCAGGGCTAACAATTCAGATATGTTCATTTCTGATGTAATGTATTAACAAAACATTAACTAATTGTTGTCACACACATATATTAGAATGGTCAGGATTGATCATAGATAAAGCATGAACACTTACATCAGTATTAGAAACTTAAGGTGTACTGTTGAAAGCAGGTGCTTTTGCATCTGCTTTCGACCAGTTGCAACAGCTACTGATTGGTGTTTTTTCTCTCGCATCACTCTACTTAATGAACATACTTTATACACAAATTCCCGCAATAGAACACTGCCACCGCTCGCCAGTTCTTAAGCAGCAACGCTAAAAGTTTACGGAAGACGGATATTCACACGCAAATCACTGCCATTCAACCTCAATCTATTGAGTGTGCCCATTAAAGTTAATTTGCAGCAGGGAGTGGTTAATGGAAGTGCACTCTTCAAGAGTCAGTCAACCTGATTTAGGAGAGTTCAGCTCATAGATCCACTGACTGACATTGACAGATTTAACAGGGTCTGCTCATGAGACACAATCTTAGTGTGGGGCTCAGAACAGAATTTGTGCTGATCTAAGATAAGTTTACTTAAGTCACATTTCTAACCTTGCAAACATTTTTAAATGCTTCAGAAATGACAAGGTCGAGCTTCGGTTGTCATGAAATCCTTTAGCATAGATGTTGCTTGCTCTATTTGGCCCCACCCCCTAAATCCCAGAAACCTAATAAATAAATAAATAAATAACAAATGCTGGCAATTCTCTTACCATGAAGGGCCATTTCACATGCCAGGACTGTACAGCCGAGACTTCCAGGTCAGGTGTCATCTCTTCACTGGAGACCATGTAGCCCAGGAACTGCTCCTCAGCAAAGAAGTTAAATATTAATATTTAATATAGCTAGTTAATGTTAGCAAATTTGCTAAGCTTACCTCAGCTTGCTTTTTCACATTAGATAGTGTTCATTCCTTCTAAGGAGGCAAAGCAAACACCTCATTTTATATGAATCTTTGCACAATATTTTGGAATATTTTACTGAGGTAAGGACAGAGGTGCTCATCCTCAAGCTTCGCACTGCAGTCCGGTAGCTTATCCATATTCAGATGGATCATTTTATTTTCTTCATTGATGAACTTGATTGGATGTTAAACTGAAATATAAATAAAATGCACGGGAACCCATTCTAATGACTATACAGTCATTGACTGGATGATCGAAGAAGGGGCATTCAAGATTTGTAATGAGAAGGTCTAAATAATCATGCAAAGAGCAAAAAAGGAGAAAGTATTTTTTTTTATCTTAGAAATGTAATTAAGTAAGAGTACAGTTATTTACGATTAATAACACTCAGCTAATTTACTCAAGAAAATCTCAAATTCCATTCACACTCATGTAATGTAATACTTAAGTATAGTAACAACATACAACCACTCGAGTATTTTCCATCTCTGAAGGCTAACAGACCTAAATTTTAGTAAATGTCTTACACAGGCATAAAGGCATACAATTTCAGAGAGGATGCTGCAGTTTTAAATAACATCAGGGCAAAACACAGCAGTCCAGGAGTGCAGCTCTGGCCACCCTCCGTCCAGTCTATGAGTGTCGGAGAAAAGTAAAGTGTCAGGCCTTAATCAGGTTAGCCAGAGCCCAGTGATGGATTAAGCTCCAGTCAGGGAGACGTTTCCCCAACATTAGGGTGTCTGAGATGTCAGCTGAAGACCGCTCCCATTAATAGCTCTCTCTCAGATTACTGCATTAAGTTTATTAGCAGCTCCAACTCCACAAACACTTTGGACCCACACGGATGGGGGAGGTGTCTCCTTCAGTCTCGCTCAATCTCTCTTCAGCACTTCATTAGAATCCACACTGGTGCACCGGTCGAGGAACAAGCACAGCACTACCGCAGTGCATATGAAGAAATCATCTTAAAGCAAAGGAACTATGTTTTTTTTTTTTTTTTTCACTCAGTTACACAATGCTATTGCAATCAATGGCTCTGAAACTTCAGTACTAAGGACTTTCCTACTGCCATACATTAAAACCTATCATGTTTGATGCAATCATGAACAAAAAGTCAAATCATTTCCGATGCTGTAATTGCACGTGTACTCCTTCTAAAAAAGCTAAATAAATGTCCCCTCAAAGAAAGCGCTATCATATCCATGATTAGACACAGGGTTTTCTTGTGTGTTTATGTGTGCGTATCAGTCATACATTTCCCCGTCTAAGCTATTCCTATAGAAACGACAACATATTAGAATGAACGCATTAATATTATGGGATAGGCTCCAGGTTCCCCGTGACCCTGAAAATAAGTAAGCGTGTGAAGATGGAAGGATGGATGGCATTAATATTAACCTTTCAGCTGAACTACTGCTCTTAAAATGAATTAATTGAACTCTGACCAATCAAATTAGACTATCAATGTTTTACATATCCTCGTGTTTTCTTAGTAGGAAAAAAAGAGTTAAAAGTGTTACAATTGTACCGCATCAATAAAACCACCCAACCATACTATCAGCTCACCTTCGGTGACTCCGCTACCTGCAGTGATATGATATGATTGTTCTAATGTGTGAAAATGGATTTTTATGAACATGTGAACTGTGACCTAGCTTTCACAATCTTACTCTTTGCGCTCGGACATGTTGAGACCTTCCCTTGATTTACACCTTATGTCAAGGCTTGCCATTGATTTTTGCTGTGTAATAAACCTTGACGAATAGGAACGCATGTGTAGTGGGGCAAATCCGATAGACCCATGCGTTTGATTATAGCTCTCCCGGACCTGACATGGGCTGGAGTGGCAAGTGAGGTGGGAGGTTAGGAGGAGTGGAAATGAAGACATACAGCCTCTTAAGAGAAGAG
>JAFFST010048426.1:213745-218745 GCA_022414735.1 Noturus placidus | reverse complement strand
TATTATCTATTTTCTTATACCATGTTGAATTCTTAAATCTGATTGGTCAGAAGGTGTCGATTCATTATCTATAATATAAATTACATTAATGAGTTCATTCACACATGTAATTGTTTCTATAGTCATTTTTATGGCATGAGTCACAGTAAACTGTCACTTGTCTATTAACTCACTTGACTTGCACATTAAATGTAATGATAGTAAGTAGGACCTCTTATCCTTTAATATACAAAACTAAATGGAAATCTTGAACTAGGATGAACTGAGCTCTGCTTCAAAACCTTTCTATAATACTGGACTATGGACCAGATGTTCACATCAGAGAGTGCTGATCCAGATTTCTGATGAGCACTTGATTGCACCTGATCTAAGCAGGCAACACAGCATCCTGCCACTTTCTCTGACGAAGGCAGCCGTATGTATAAAACACTTCAAGACACCAATTGAAAAATAAACCAACTTCGATTTGGTAACAGTAACTCCGCTTCCGCTGCAGCTATCAGCAGCTGTAATGATGCCTTGGAGCACCGCTTTGAACAAACCTTCCTAAAATAATCGAATGAGTGACGAACAGAATATCTGTCCAAGAGCTTGACATCATGAATGCGGATTGATAACAAAGTGACCCCATGCTGCCTCTACAATTTCATCACTTCAGATTAGCAGACATCAGAATATTACTCAGCCAGATGTGGGTTGTCTAATGGCACTGTTTTCCAAAAGCTTAAATAATCATAACCAACCTCTGAAACCAATAAGCAAAGAGATGGCTTTCAGCCTTGATAGGATTGATCTGAGCGCTGATTGACTTACATTAAACTGACTCCTTTGTTTATACAGTTGTTAAGAGGCTTTGTGCATCCAGTCAGGTGTAAGTAAAATCCACTCACACATTGAAGGTTTTTTTTTTTTCTTTTGAAGTTTTGGAAGACACAAGATATTTCCTACACGTCTACAAGAACAAAAACTTGAGGGAATCTTTAATATATGATCAATTCTGTAGAAAACGTCTCCCGTGAAATGTCTAAAACTTGACTCATGTACTTAATTGAAGATGTATTGATAGTATTTCCATTTCTCTGATATACAATTATATTTACAGTTTACATATATTTATGTATGAGGCAACTATTTACATAATTTTATATCTATTGAATGGATCACAAATGATGCATTTAGTTTTCATAGTTTAAGCTATACATGCAGTTCGACATGGAATGTAAAATGTTCAAAAAAAGAAAGACTCGGATTTATGGTCCACAAAACCATTATATCTCAGTCAAATTTGGTATTTTCTTTACTACTAATCCATTTTTATTTTAATTGCATGTTATCACACACCTGACTAATTACTTTGATCTAGAGAGTATATAAATACAGCTATAAATAAATAAATAAGCAACCTTTCCCCCTCTAACCCTGACCTCTGAACCTCCTCAACAGCTGACCCCTCAGGTCCTGTACCATCTCCAGGTCATGTCCAATGAACAAATTTTTTCCAGACTGTTCTCCGGTACTTCACACACAAATGGGGCTATAAAAAGCAAAAAAATAAATAATTTATGAGATGTAAAAGAGAGGTGAGGGGCTTGTCCCTGAGCACCTAGTCACGTTTTGTGGTGACCCCAATATACTTACCTCCTCAAGTTCAAAGCTGTGATTTGGAGAAGGACAAAATGTAAAGATTTACTAACATTCAGAGATGGTTAAATATTGCTTTACCTTTCGAATGCATGAAAAAGCGGTAAAACGGCATAAACAGCTACTCTGTTTTATGCTCGGAATGTCCTTGATTGATTTGATTGATCTTTATTGTCATTGTCAAACAAACAACAAAAATTAGTTAAGCAGCTCCTCAGACAATGTCCGTCAATTTAACAACAATAAATAATACCTAAAAACACACAAAAATAGCCCTAGAAACCTGCTAGTAAAATAATAAAATACTAAAATGGCTAGTGCACGTAAGACCATGGGCATAACCACGCACTCTTTGGGGGGGTCGTGACCCCCAAATGTTGAGGAAATACCAATCTGTCCCCCCCAATATACAGGAGAAAATATTGAATTGCTGTATATCGTCTCTGAGAGCGAAGAGGAGAGAACAAGCAATGTCCAGGGTGAGTTGGGTCTTTTGTGATACAATCTGGCTTGTGATACAATTCAGCCAGTGTATATATCTGTTAGGGATATGAGTGTGGTCCCAATTATTCACTGTGTTGCTTTCACCACACGTTTTAGATCTCTGCTGTTTTCTGCAGTGCAGCTGCCCAACCACACAGTACAACAAATAGGTCAATAGGCTCTCAATGGTGGTATGGTAGAAAGTAATCAGCAGCTGTTGTGCGAGGTAGGACTGCTTTAACTTCCTAAGGAAGTAGAGTCTTTGCTGGTCCGTCTTCACCTGGTGAGAGATGTTAACTGACCATGTAAGGTCTGTTGAGAAGTAAACTCCCAGAAACTTGAAACTTCCTACTCTCCCCACCTCCTTTCCTAATTTACTGAGAGCAAGATGCTCAATGCACCTGGATCTTCTCAAGTCTATTATCATCGCATTAGTTTCTGTGATGTTAAGGTCCAGATTATTATAAGTACACCACTCAAACAGATTTTGAGCCTGCTCCTTGTAGGCTGTTTCAACTTTATGCATGATCAGTCCTACTATGGTAGTATTGTCCGCAATTTTAACGATGGTGTTAGAGGGGTGAATGAGAGAGCAGTCGTATGTGATGAGTGTGTAAAGGACAGGGCTGAGGACGCACCCCTGTGGTGCTCCCATAATCAGGATCAAAGTTGATGAAGTGCAGCCTCCCATCCTGACAGTTCAGGGTCTGGTACGTAAGAAGTCCAGTATCCATAAGCTCAGTGAACTGTCCAGGTGCATCAATTTTTGCACAAGTTTGTGAGGAATTATGATATTAAAGGCTGAACTAACATCAACAAACAACATCCTGACATATGTGTTGACTGTGTGAAGAGCTTGTTTATCCGTTGGTCTGTTGGTCCAGATCAGCAGGGATGACAGCCTTAATATGAGTGAAAATCAGCCTCTCAAAACATTTCATAATGATGGGGTTAGAGCAACTGGACGATGACCATTCAAACTGTTCACTGCTGATTTCTTAGGAATTGGGACAATTATGGTTGACTTAAGACAAGTGGGAACCACAGCTTGCTCTAGTGAGAGTTTAAAAATGTCAGTGAATACCTCTGCTAGCTGGTCTGCACAGGCCTTCAGCACCCGTCTAGAGACCCCATCTGGTCTAGCTGCACGCAGAGTGGATCTGACCTGGTGTTTATGTAACTTTATGGATGGTACCATCTCTGGATATACAGGACGGCTGCTCTGACAGTCAAAGAGGACAAAAACCTGGTTTAGTGTGTCTGGGAATGTACTTTTGTTATAATTTAAAACCGGATAACTGTCCATATATCTGGTAATTGTCTTTATTCTTTTTCACGTTTACCAGGAGTTGTTGCTGATAAAGTACTCTTCTATGCATTCTTGTAGTGCATAGAAGCATCTCTGATACTTCTCTTCAATCTGCCTCATGCTTCATTGTAGGTCTGCGAGTCTCCAGATATAAATGCCGAGTCCCGTTCCCTGAGAAACTCACATACATCATTATTTAGCAATGGGTTCTGGTCGGGATACACTTTGACTGTCTTTGTTGTTGTCACACTTGCAGCACAGACGTTTATATAGGAGAGGACTGCTGATGGATACTCGTCTAGATCCGCATCCTCTGTAATTATATTGCAGTCAGTGGTGTCAAAGCTTGCAGTCTTGCAGTGCTAAGGTGGCTTCCTCTATCCATACTTGAATTGTTTTTAATGTTGGTTTCTGCCTGCAGATCACTGGTTCGTTTGCAAGTTCGAGAATCAAGGATAGATGATGAGAACATCCGAGGTGTGGCAATGGGGTAGCTTTGGAACCATATGAGATGTTGGTGTACACTTGATCGAGCGTATTCCTCGTGCATGTGGAGATAATTTAGGCATGACTGAGCATAAATTAAGCTGATTAAAATCCCCTGCTGCTATAACAAAACTGACAGATGACACTAATGCTGTCCTAGCATTAACTTGCGATGGAAAATAAACAGCAATAATGACATCTGATGTGAAATCCCTAAGCAGATAAAAACGTCTACAATCCAGCATCAAATACACAACGTTCATCAAACACTTGCATGGCAGTCACAATGTAATACGCAGTCTTATCTCATCCATCGTGTTGTTCCGTGACCGGGCGTTGGAGAGAAAAAGACTTGAGATAGCAGGTTTGAAGGAGTTAGCTTTTAGACGTGCTTGTACCCCTGCTCTCTTAACCTTTTTAAATCTTCTGTGCCTTTGTGGAATGTATCATATCCCCCACGAGATTGCAAAGCCATTGGATTTACAGTGGTGTGAAAAAGTGTTTGCCCCCTTCCTCATTTCCTGTTCCTTTGCATGTTTGTCACACTTAAGTGTTTCGGAACATCAAACCAATTTAAACAATAGTCAAGGACAACACAAGTAAACACAAAATGCAATTTGTAAATGAAGGTGTTTATTATTAAAGGTGAAAAAAAATCCAAACCATCATGGCCCTGTGTGAAAAAGTGATTGCCCCCCTTGTTGAAACATACTATAACTGTGGTTGTCCACACCTGAGTTCAATTTCTCTAGCCACACCCAGGCCTGATTATTGCCACACCTGTTCACAATCAAGGCATCACTTAAATAGGAGCTGCTTGACACAGTAAGGTCCACCAAAAGATCCTTAAAAGCTACACATCATGCCGAGACCCAAAGAAATTCAGGAACAATTGAGAAAGAAAGTAATTGAGATCTATCAGTCTGGAAAGGGTTATAAAGCCAATTCCAAAGCTTTGGGAATCCAGCGAACCACAGTGAGAGCCATTATCCACAAATGTAGAAGACATGAAACAGTGGTGAACCTTCCCAGGAGTGGCCGGCCGCCCAAAATTACCCCAAAAGCGCAGCGACGACTCATC
>JAFFST010048426.1:195958-213242 GCA_022414735.1 Noturus placidus | reverse complement strand
AATCTCTTGGTTGCAGTTGTTGCTGCTAAGGGTGGCCCAACCAGTTATTAGGTTTAGGGGGCAATCACTTTTTCACATAGGGCCATGATGGTTTGGATTTTTTTCACCTTTAATAATAAACACCTTCATTTACAAATTGCATTTTGTGTTTACTTGTGTTGTCCTTGACTATTGTTTAAATTGGTTTGATGTTCCGAAACACTTAAGTGTGACAAACATGCAAAGGAACAGGAAATGAGGAAGGGGCAAACACTTTTTCACACCACTGTAGATGAGTGTTGGATCTCCGGTGGAATATTGTCGTGGAGAGTACGGTCAGTGCTTCTGTTATCTTCATACAAGGTCAAGTATTTCATTTAGCAGCAACTGATTCCTGAATAATGTAAGCATATAGAGAATATACAGAAAAATCTAATGATATGTTATGACTGCTGTATGCTGTCAGTGAAGTGAAAGGGTAGGGGCAGAGGGAATTTAAAGGATCAGATTTTGTTCTCTGGCATTTCATGAGTCTGAGCTGCACCTTTTAAGGCCTTCATAATTTCAAGAATATGCCATCAGAATATTTGCATGAGAATATAATGTGATCACGCATCTCAACTTACAGACAGATTCTAAGATTCTAAGAAGCTCTGACAGATTCTAAGATTCTAAGAAGATCTGTCAGATTCTAAGAAGCTCTGACAGTTTTTCTAATTTTCTAAGAAGATCTGACAGATTCTAAGATTCTAAGAAGATCTGACAGATTCTAAGATTCTAAGAAGATCTGACAGATACTAAGATTCTAAGAAGATCTGTCAGATTCTAAACTTCTAAGAAGCTCTGACAGATTCTAAGAAGCTCTGACAGATTCTAAAATTCTAAGAAGCTCTGACAGATTCTAAGATTCTAAGAAGATTTGTCAGATTCTAAGATTCTAAGATCTGTCAGATTCTAAGATTCTAAGAAGCTCTGACAGATTCTAAGATTCTAAGAAGATCTGTCAGATTCTAAGATGCTCTGACAGATTCTAAGATTCTAAGAAGATCTGACAGATTCTAAGATTCTAAGATGCTCTGACAGATTCTAAGATTCTAAGAAGCTCTGACAGATTCTAAGATTCTAAGAAGATCTGTCAGATTCTAAGATGCTCTGACAGATTCTAAGATTCTAAGAAGATCTGACAGATTCTAAGATTCTAAGATGCTCTGACAGATTCTAAGATTCTAAGAAGCTCTGACAGATTCTAAGATTCTAAGAAGCTCTGACAGATTCTAAGATTCTAAGATGCTCTGACAGATTCTAAGACTCTAAGAAGATCTGTCAGATTCTAAGATTCTAAGATCTGTCAGATTCTAAGATTCTAAGAAGCTCTGACAGATTCTAAGATTCTAAGAAGATCTGACAGATTCTAAGATTCTAAGAAGATCTGTCAGATTCTAAGATTCTAAGAAGATCTGTCAGATTCTAAGATTCTAAGAAGCTCTGACAGATTTTAAGACGCTCTGACAGATTCTAAAATTCTAAGAAGCTCTGACAGATTCTAAGATTCTAAGAAGCTCTGACAGATTCTAAGATTCTAAGAAGAATCTCCAAGCAACTTGGAGATGTACGGTTATAGGAAGGTTATCAATGCTGGGAGGTTGTGATGCAACCCAAGACAAAGTTGATTTTCTCCAATATCAGCATGACCCAAAGTGTTTTATTCCTCTTATTCCATGACAATTTGCCAATGATTACTATTTTTTTTTTCATTTAATCAAAAAAAAAAATCATACATTTTAAGTTTATTGTTACATTTAGCAGGGCACGGTGGCTTAGTGGTGAGCACGTTCGCCTCTCACCTCTGAGGTTTTGGGGTTCAATTCACACCCCTGTTGGAACCCCATCCAGGGTGTCCCTCGCCTTGTGCCCAAGTTCCCTGGGATAGACGCCAGGCTCCCCGCAAACCCTGTGTAGGATAAGCGATATGAAAAGGGATGGATGGGATGGATAGTTCCAGTTAATATTGTGGAGCATCCATGAGACAAATTAGTTCCTGTTATGACTTCGCTATATACAGTCCTTCCCAACACAAGTCTCTTTTACTCTCTCGTGAGGTTAATAAGACCTAAAAACACAGCTTGTCATGTTACAATGAAAGCAAAAGTCTTCTGCCTACAGACTGTCCAATGGCAGTATAGCCATGTTTTTCTAGCTACAAAAAAACCCCGAAACAAAAAACACCAAAAAACTGTATCTAAATTTATCTATGTGAAATTACAATTAAGATACAAACTGTAAACTTTAAGAAAACATTACCTGAAGATATACATGCAGCACACTGACCTATCTTCACTTCTGTCAGGCTGTATGCAGCCCAGGTCATCCTAAACCCAGAGGTCAAACAGACACTCTGTGCCATATTGAAACCAATAAACCTGATTAGTTTCCCTTCTCCACTTTTACAAGGAAAGTGTGTGTGTGTGTGTGTGTGTGTGTGTGCAAACCTTCTTGAGCTGTTCATTCCTCTCCCCAGGTGCAGTCATCTCACACATGAAACCTGATCACAGTTAAAAGTGCCAGCCCCCAAGAGCAAAAATGCTTTTAGGGACTTTTAAAATGGTGTTTAACAGTAACTTTTTAGTGCACACTAAAAGCTTGGCTTTGCTGCATGGCGTGGAGGCTGCGGGAGATGGTGCAGGCTCTGCAAGGGAAGAGCAGACTTCTTTTAATAGTGAAAGGGCCTTTGACAAGACCAGCTATGATTCAGAGGCCTCTTTTTCCCCTCCACCTGCAAGTCAGTACGTGATTCAGTCAAATGAAGTTTGTTGCATTTCAATGTCTTATTAGCTAATAAAATAATATTTACCATTTCCTTCCTAAATACTTCCTGTGTGGAATAATTTTTTCTAGTGTATGCATTTTCACTCTTGTTCGTGGGCGGCTTTGGCGCAGGTGGTAGAGCGGGTTGTCCACTAATCCTAGGGTCGAATCCTGGCCCACATGACTCCACATACCGAAGTGTCCTTGGCCAAGACACTGAACCCCAAGTTACTCCCAATGGCAAGTTAGCACCTTGCATGGCAGCTCTGCTACCATTGGTGTGTGAGTGTGTGTGTGTGTGTGTGTGTGTGTGTGTGTGTGTGTGTGTGTGTGTGTGTGTGTGAATGGGTGAATGAGTCACAGTGTAAAGCCCTTTGAATAAAAGTGCTGTATAAGTGCAGACCATTTGTTCCCAGCAATATATCCACCCTTACATAACAAATGACAAACGGTTCACATGTGGTCATTTTGTTCATCTGTGATTATGTGAGTGATATGGGATCATTGTGAGAAATCAAACTGGATGTCCTGCCTGTGAAAAGAATTGATTCAGGTCAGAAATCATATGTGGAAAGGAAATTAATCATGCACAAATTATGTGAAAATTAAACCACATCCCTTATAAAGGCAGGGGCGGGGCAGGGGGGTTTCATTCTGTAAAAAATTATATGTAAAATAAAAAGATTTATTTGTAAAAATCACTACTTATGAAATGAAATTCATCCATCCATCTATTTTCTATACCACTTTCATTCTACATAGGGTCACAGGGAGCCTGGAGCCTATCCCAGGGGACTCAGGGCACAGGGTTGGGGACACCCTGGATGGAGTAATAAATGAATAACACTGAAAACTATCACATAAGTATAAAACACACTACATGTAAAGTGTCTAAAAAACACCATGTTTAACTTTCACGTGGGTGAAGCATGTAATATCTCACGTGTAAAGATTGTGGGATGTTTCTTTAAGGGACCATTTTGACTGACAAACTTTTGGAAGCTGTGTGAGGAACTAACATGTCACAAATGTATATGCTATATACCGATCTTAAAACATCGCCTTATTTACCTTCAAAGAAACAGGCGGCAAGAAAAACACATGCAACACAAAAAATACACACTCTGTTAAATCTTCTCTTAAAGCCTTTTTTTCAAATAAAAAAAAAAATCTGAATCATAAATAATGATTAACGCATCAGTCTTTCTAGAAAGGTGAAAACATCTTGTCACCCCTAGCCTCATGCAGAGGCTCGGCTCGTACAGCAGCTCCCTTGACCCTTTCACTCCTCTGCTTGTAAAAACAGCCACAGGGGGCACCAACAAGTGAAGAAATGGAAGCCATGTGACACAGCACAGCACCTATAAATATGTGCAAGATCACAGGGGCACTTAATGCAAGGGAGGACTGACTTCTCTTTTACCATCGCAACTACAACATCTTAAAAAGTGCCTGTCTTGTCATATGAAACCAATAAAACACAAATACTTCCTTGTTTTGAAAGAAAAAAGAAGCCAAACCCTAAAGTGCCACAATGTGATGGCTAGATTTAACCTCAGGTTTACTTCTCCCAGGATGGCCTAAAAGTTCACTAGGCAGAATATGCAGTGTAAAAGTGGCTTCATTTGGGAAAGCCACTCCTTGTTGATTTGTTGAAGATCGATAGGATCTTCAACAAATAAGGAGTGTTTGTCTTAATGATCTACATCATGATCTACCATTAGAAGGACAAGGTGTTGGTTTAGGATGGAATGGAGCCAATCGGAAATCAGATGGAGGGAAAATCTGATAGTGTAATAATATTTGTATTAATACGGATTAAGAAACCACATTGTTAATATAACACTGTTAATATGGTGATTTTTTTTGTAGAGGTTTCTTTAACATTTATGGAAGATGTCTCAAGTTTGGCCGATTTGTAACCTGCAAGCCTAACTTTTTGTCTTATTAACAACAACAGAGACTGAACGACAACATAAGTGATAACAGGAAGTAACCTCTCTCGTGGACAATCCACAACATTAAATGTACCTATAAATGGTTCAAAGCATGAAGTATTGTTTATTAATAAATTTTAAAAATTTAATCGTGGTTGAATTTTTGTGGTATAAGAGGAATATAACACTGTAGGACATGCTGTTATAGGGGGAAAAAAACCACTTCCCTAGAACAAGACAACCGTGGTGTATGTTATTCCTAATATATCTCATAGGAAAGACTCATAAGACAGTATATCAGCACACTATAAGATTATGAAGCAAACTTCATTGGTTCTGGGTATGTGTAGAAATAATACATACTGTATAAAGAGCACTAGAACATCAACGCAAGTTATTGTCTCATCATATAGGGGCGGCTGTGGTTCAGCTGGTAGAGCCAGTTGTCCACTAATCGTAGGGTTGGCGGTTCAATTTCCGGCCCATGTGACTCCACATACCGAAGTGTCCTTGGCCAAGACACTGAACCCCAAGTTGCTCCCGATGGCAAGTTAGCGCCTTGCATGGCAGCTCTGCTACCATCGGTGTGTGAGTGTGTGTGCGAATGGGTGAATGAGGCACAGTGTAAAGTGCTTTGGATAAAAGTGCTATATAAGTGCGCCATTTACCATTTAAAATTTACATTTATATGTTATATTTATTCATTTAGCAGATGCTTTTATCCAAAGTTACTTACAAATTAGGAAATACGAGCAAAGCGACATATCCAGCAGAGAATAATACTGTAGTAGTAGTGCTACCATACAAGCATTTTAATTAAGTTTTAAAGGAGCAAAGTGCACAGAGTAAGAGACAGTACAAGGGGACTAAGGGACAAGTTAGGGGTTAGTTAAGCGTTCACGGAAGAGGTGGGTCTTTATTCATTTTTTGAAAATTGTGAAAGATTCTGCTGTCTGGATTGAGGTTGGACATTCATTCTCCCTTGAGGGACTGTCAGTTTGAAGGTTCTGGGAAGCAACCCCATGCCTTGCTGAGTAGGAACAACCAGTCATCGTTCATTAACTGATCACAGGTTGCATGAGAGAACATATACCTCAAGAAGAGCGTTGAGGTAAGGAAGGACTGTTCCAGACAACGTCTTGTATGTGAGTATCAAGGCAGCTACATGAAGCCAGTGGAGAGAGACGAAGAGGGGTATGATATGGGTCCTTTTTGGGTTTTTTGAAAACAAGCCATGCTGCTGCATTCTGAATCATCTGAAGGGGTGTGATGGAGCTGGATGGGAAGCTTGAGAGTAGTGGGTCTGATTTTCTTGATGTTATACAGAATGAACCTACAGGACTGTGTATTTGGTAAATGTGGCCTGTAAAGCTCAAACTAAGACCTCTGTAGAGTAGTCAGAGTAATTACTATGTGAAATTATACAATACTTGATCTTATATGAAGTTTGTAATTAAAAATAAATACATAAATAATAACAACAATAATAATAATAATAATAATAATAATAATAATAATAATAATAATAATAATAATAATAATAATAATAAATACTAACATGTGCAGAATGAATGCTTACATTTATTTATTTATTTATTTATTTATTTATTTATTTATTTATTTATTTTACATAATTCAAACTTCACTTTACAAGTAAAATTGTAGATGGACAGCATACTTCTTATAAAGGCTGCACTAAAGACTTATAATAGTAGATGAGATTAAGCAGCAGCATGAAACAGGAGAGATGACATCAAGCCCACTGCCAGAACCTCATTACCTCATAGGAAGGAAATAGAGGATCTGGGTCACGGGCTCTGTGAGGAGGTCTGGGTCTCTGTTCCACTGTCATTGGACAGGAACACCCAGAATTCACAACGACCAGCTTCCCACTAACTATTTCCTCCAGCCAGGGCCAGAAGCCAAAATGAATTGGATTGTTTTTCTATTAGGACTTAGGGATATTTGATTTGATTATCTCTTTGTGTCTGTCTTCTCTTTTTATGTATAGAGAAGTGTATGTGATGATTCTGTAATTTGATGTACGTTATTAAAAAACTAAGAAGTAAGTTTTTGTTTGTTGTAAACCTATCTCATTCGAATATTAATAGTGCTGAAATTTATTTGTAAAACAGTGATATTTTGGGTGATTCTAGAGATGAGCCATTACATTCATTTATTAATTAGTGTATTGAAAAAAAAAAAAACCGTAATTGTCTTACCAATCTTCAATGACTACCTACCCCTATTCACACTAGAAAGAGACAAGTACTTGCTTCTCTGGCAAATTAGCAAAGCAAACTAATTGTGCTATCTATGCACACTCACCCGAAGCACCAATGATCTCTGCTCCATCCTTCCTTTAATAAGAGGTCTTATGTGATAGGATATGATGAAAAACCAAGAATACGTTTTTCTTCCATTTTTGTGCATCAAACAGTCAATGAGAGCTAATTACAGGTAGGAACTGAAGTTGTAAGCGGGGAATTGAAGAAACACTAGACCTCTAGCCATAGGACTAGTCCAAGGAATCCTTCAAGCCAATCATTTGGATCTGTTGCTTTACCACATTATACCTAATTTTGCATAAAATCTCAATTCGGAAGTTGCTTGTCATTGTTGTTGAAACCACAGCTCCATGGCATGTACATACATAGAAAATTAATAGTCACCTGCCACTTTGTCACTTGCAAGTGTGAATGTAGGGCCAGTCCGCAGTCAGGGAATCATTTGAGTAGAGTATGCAGAATTGAGGTTGGATTGAACAGAAATGGAATATTCAGACAATTTATGTCCTGTTCTGTAAAAACATGATGTACTTTGGTAAAGGTGATACCATGGATGATACCCTTAATAAGTTCCCCAAATATGCTCCAACAACCAGTCCCTGCTCTTAATGCCCAGTTCCCTTTTGTCTCATGTTCCTGCAAAGGAGCTTTGGACTGTCTGGAGCCTGCCTCCGAGGCCGAAATGCTTTAATCAGGCCAGAATCCTTAATGAATGGAGGCCGAGAGTCTGCTGAAGAGAGAAGGAAGAAGGAAGGCAATTTCTGGAAATGATTACTGACTCATTTCCTTGTTTATCCTGCCTTTGAAAGAGAGAGACCCCCACTCCTCCCACCCCACTGGCCCTTCACTCTACACCACCGCCCCATGAGTTTCTCCAAGACCTCTCTCTGCCACTACTCTATTTTAGTATGATTGTGGCCCCACTTCTGAACATTTGGCATACTAGATCAAGCCTGCCCCTGCTTCTTTTCATGTCTGGGGCCTGGCCTCCTCTGGCTCTTGTTCTCTTCAAGTGGGGGAGCCGGCTTAGTCTGAAGTTAATGGCTGGAAATCTCCAACTAACCTCCCCAACAGCTGTCTCTTCAGCCTCTTTCTGTAGCTCTCCTTTCTTACCATTTCCCCTTGTTGTTTTGTTTTCCTGTTCTCCTCTCTTTCTTGGACCAATCAAAGGAAGGATGAAGGCCATGGCCCTGCTTGTTGATAAAACAACCACTCCAGGAAATTTTTATTTTTTTTTAAATTTGCTTTCTCCATAGACAAGTGGCAGGAGGCCGGAAAGAGGGTTCTTTTTTCCACCTAAGTCTTGTTGAAAAGTAGAATAGACGAGCCCTTGCCAATGGACTTGCCTTTCATTTATTTGATGTAAATGCTCAAAAGGCATTGGGAGTTTTCAGTCCTCCTTGGAGGATACATTAATGATGTAGGAGGTGGGCCTGTTGAATTTTTGCCTTCACACAGTCCCATTTAGGATACAGATTACGGCTGGTTTGAATGAATCATCTGAAGTTTGTAGAGAGAGATTTACTGTAGTGTGAAAGAGAAATGCTGAAAGAGAATTGGTGTATTTCAAATCGTTCATTGCTGGAGGACACGTCTCCAATATTAAAAAAAAAAAAGTCTTTGTTTGTTAAGACATTGACACTGGCTTAGAATTGAACATAATTAAGTGATTACTTAGCACAAGGGCTACAATAACTGTCAAAAGTACCCAAGTTTAAATACTAATACTCTAGCATGCACTAGTTCATTGTGCATTAATGTAAATAATTATACTACAGGTAAAATTCTCCTTCTTGACACCCGCTTCCCTCTCACCAATTTTGATGAAGCCTAGTCACAATGCATGTGGCTTTGTGCATGTTCCAAGCCGCATTATGTGGCCTGGCAAGTAAACATTTAACCGAGCTGTGCATTAAGCAGACAGAAGTGGAATCAGGCCACCCCTCCCCTCATCCTCCAAAGCCTGACCACAATCTAAGGCAGTGACTGAAGCTGGGTGAGACAGGAGCTGATGTACCCCTGAAGGATGGATTTGTTTTCACTAAACACCACTAAATACCTGCTTTCACCATGCACAACATCTTCTTTCTGCTTGTCCCTTAATAATTGCGAGAACAAACTCGGGTGCATTTTGAAAACACTACAACCTCCATCATTGCAAAAAAGAAAAAAGAAAAACCCTGAACCTCTCATGCCAGACACTTGCTCCAAGCCTTGAACGGTCCTCTCTGTCCCCCTGCACTGATGATGAGGGGGTTTTCTGCTTTATCAGACCTGTCAGCTTTTCACTTGCAATTAATATCGGTCTGCCTCAAGCTTGTCAGATGTCACAAGTTTAGCACCCAGTCATAGAAGCGGACAAATCAGGCTAAGGCACACTGACACTTCTGGTGTGAAAGAAGATTCTAATTCTGGATAATTAGCTGACGAGAGCAGGCACAAGAAAGGAAGGAGGTGAGGAAGGAGAGAGAGAAGAAGAGGGTGAAGTGGCAGTGCATCATAAGCGTTTTTGTAAACCAGAGGACATTTCGGCAGTCCGTGTTGGGCTGCCTGTCTGTCTCTCTGACCTCGTTTAGGTGCTTTTTGTCTTGGGGTCAATGTGTTTTATGAGGTCCTTCATTACAAAATGTTATATGGTGTTATAGTTTGTTATGTACGGAATAAATTTCTTGACATGTTGTTATAGGAAAATAATCATCAGGGTGGTGTGATGCAGCCAAATGTTCCTGGAAGTTCACTATTGTTGATTAGTTTCCTAAAACAGCACTATTTTATTCTGCTTATACCTCAGCAATTCATTAGCATGTTGACATGTTACTAGGAAACTGCAAGGAATGTTTATTTATTTATTAAAATGAAACTGTTTTACCTCTGACTTTTACAAAGTGCTGATACTTCTTCCAAAAACTAAGGATCTCCTTGCAGAAAAAAAAAAATCATATGATTTTATTTGTTAAATGCAGTGATTTTATTTGTGTGTGTGTGTGTTTTTTAATCTGTTTACTATTAGTCTTGGCTCGCAACTATTGTCAGAGCTGCTGTTATAGAAAATTAATCAACACTTTCTGAGCCATCAGATTTGAGAATTCAATGGCGTTGTGGTATAATAATAATTAATTAGTCATGCATGTAAACAAAATGAATTGGGAAACTGCATTTATAGCCATTTTACTAATCCAAAGCTCATTCATGATTATTATTTTCTGATTAAAAATAAGATGTACTACAGTTGAAGTTGATTAATTAATTACTTAATTTATTTATAATTAATATGTATTGCAGTCTAAATTTTAACAAGCTTCTGAATCCCTCATTGGATGGAAACAGGGTGCCTCTGGACCAACCATGTCTGAATTAAAATCGTACAAGTCTATACACCGACTGACAGCGCCGACGACACTGAGAAGGATGAGTTTTATAGCCAACTATATGATACCCTTGATGTAATACCTCGTTGTGACCTGAAGATCTTCTTTGGTGATTTCAACGCGCCGCTGGATGGTGATCGAAATGGACTTGTACCTACTGTTGGTCTTTTTAAATCGTCTGAACATCTGAGTGATACTGGCGAGTGACTGATATCGTTCTGCAACCATAGTGACCTTTGTATCAGTAAGACCTTCTTTCAACATCGTTGTGTTCTGGCATGCGCCAGACGGCATCACCTTTAATGAGATCGATCACATCTGCATCAGTAGACGATGGCGGACATATCTCCGCGACGCACATGTATACAAGGTGGTGGACATTGGCTCTGATCACTATCTAGTCCCGGTAAATCTTAAGCTGAAACTCACACACCAAAGACAAGTCGTGGTCAAGAGTCCGTATCCCATAGAGAAGCTTAAAGACAGCGATACCACTGATGGGTTTGCACTTGAACTACGAAATTGGTTCGAGATCCTTGCCGATATACCTGACGTTGAAGACAGTTGGACAGCGATGAAGGCCATCATCCGGAGATGCGCAGAAGAAAAGATTGGGCGCCGATGGAGAAAGATTAATGAAGGATGGATTTAAGACAGGACGTGGCAACTGATTGATGAAAGATGAAGAGTGAAACAGTGGAGGGACCAGGCTGACCCTGCGAATGAGTCCTTGCAACCACACTATGCCGATCTCGACCGCTGAGTCAGTCGATCATGTCATTGAGACAAGAAAGACTGGTTCCTATGAAAGGGACTCAGCTTCTACGATAGGAACTCCAGAATGCTCTACTGAATCGTTAGTGAGATCACTGGTTCGCAGAGTTATTCGAACCTCCCAATTGAAGACAGACATTTAAAGCTCATGCTGACCACAGCCGTACAGGCGGAATGTGGATGGAACATTTTCTTTTTTTTTTTCAATATCTTTATTGAAAGATATGGCACGTCGGAAAACAAACAGCAACATCCCCAACAACAAGAAAATCCGCAGTACACAGAAACCCGTATTTATATAAAAAAGAAAAAAAATTACAGTCCTAATTTCGTATATCACAGTGAATTAACAAAACGAGAGCCATACTTTCAGTTTTTTGTTTTTGTAACGTCTCAGCCCGCGTCGAACTCCATGTCCCAGAATGCACTGCCAGCGTGCATGCGCTCTGCGTCCCCGGAATACTAAGGGCACACACCTGATGTTAATTTGGCAGTCAGTACAAAGCCCAAACACACTCAACACTCCGACGCGAAGTATACGTCTTAGCGAATCACTCCTAGCGTTACCGAGCATTACCTTCCGTCTATGATTCCCGTGTTTATCGACCTTGATTTCCGCCCCATGTTTACGATTCAGTCTACGTCCCGTATTGGTTTTCTCGCCCGATCGCCTGACTCCTGTTGGATATATCGACCTCGACTATTGTCTCAGCCTAAACCCGTTCTAGTGTTCGCCCGATCGCCTGACCTCTGCCTGCCATCTCGACGCCGATTACTGCCCAACCCGCTCATACCGCCTCCACCATTCTCCCGCGATTGCTTTCCAACTACCAGCAGGTACGTGACAGAATACTTCGCCGCACATGGAAGCAGCAGGAGATTCTCGTTGGGCAGCTGCCCTCGAGGGGCATGGACGCATGATTAGCGAACAGGCTGCACAGATCTCTGCACTCAACAAGAACCTTACGAGACTCACTATCACGGTGCAGTCTGGCGCGTCCGCCACCACGCCCCCCCCCTGCACGCTGCGCCACGTGTACCTCCCACTCCGTCACCAGGAAAATACGACGGAGACCCCGGCCGCTGTCAGAGTTTTCTCCTTCAATGTTCACTTTACTTCGACTCGTACCCGGATATGACGGACCGGCAGAAATGTATCCATTTCATGGAATTATTAACAGGACGAGCACTCCAGTGGGCGACAGCGGAGTGGCTGCAAGAGGGGGGCTCACACCGTACCTATGAACAAATGACGGCACGATTCCGCACGGTGTTCGACCACTCGTCGACCAGTCGAGAAACTGGGGAGGGACTATTGTCCATAAGGCAAGGCACGCGTAGCGTGGCGGATTACGCCCTGGAGTTCCGGACGCAGGCTGCCCGGAGTGGGTGGAATGAACCAGCCCTTAAGACCGCGTTCAGACGTGGACTGAACGGGGAGGTCATCACCGAGCTGGCGTGCCGGGACGACGAGGGTGACCTGGACACCCTGATAAATCTGGCCATTCGACTGGACCGTCTGTTGAAAGGCCGCCCCCAGCTCCGCCGTCCGGAACAGGGTCCGGATCACGTCGGTGCCGACGAACCGATGGAAATGGGGAAAACCCGCCTAAGCACGCAAGAACGTGAGAGACGCCACCGAGAGAAACGATGTCTGTACTGCGGCGAAGCGACGCACTTCCTGAGGCAGTGCCCGCGCACACCACGTTCATCAAAGGGGGTAAGTGACTTAGCGATCGAACTAGGGTCAATGCAGTCAGCTTTCACCTTCTCCGTGGAAGTGAAATTTTCACATGGTTCTTGTGTTGTAGAAGCCCTAATTGACTCAGGAGCGGCCGGGAACTTCATTTCTCATCAGACCGTCACGCAGTATCACCTACCGATTCACCCACTACCAAACCCCCGCCGCATTCAGGCTATTGATGGGGCCCCCATCGGGAAGGGCCTTATCACGCACAGCACCGCTTCCCTACAGTTACGAGTGAGCGCCTTGCATTCCGAAAGCATCAAATTCTATGTTATTGAAACGACACAGCACCCCGTGGTTCTCGGCCTGCCGTGGTTGAAACAACACGACCCTCAAATATCATGGGCACAGAAAGAAATCCTTCGCTGGTCCCCCCACTGCCTTCATCATTGCCTCCAATTCCCAGTGATCAACCTGTCTTCCACCTCCATCGAAAGCCCGGAGTCGGACAAAACAACACAAATCCCGAGGGTGTACCACGATCTCCTGGAAGTGTTTAGTAAGAAGAAGGCCACCGGACTCCCACCTCACTGGGAGTATGACTGTCAGATTGACCTCCTTCCAGGTGCCACCCCTCCCCGGGGAAAGATTTATGTGCTGACAATCAAAGAACAGGAGGTCATGGAGGAGTACATCCAGGAGGCTCTACGCCAGGGTTACATACGACCATCCACATACCCCGCCTCCGCTGGTTTCTTTTTTGTCGAAAAGAAGGGAGGAGGACTTCGACCCTGCATTGATTATCGGGGCCTCAACCAGTGCACCGTAAGATACCGATACCCCTTACCTCTAGTCCCGGCCGCCCTGGAACAACTCCGTACTGCAAAAATCTTTACCCGGCTCGACTTACGCAGCGCCTATAACTTCAGGATCCGGAAGGGGGACGAGTGGAAGACAGGGTTCAGCACCACCTCCGGACACTATGAATACCGGGTCATGCCTTTTGGACTTTCTAACACTCCAGCCATGTTCCAGTGTTTTATTAATGACGTTTTGCGAGATATGCTCGGACGTTATGTAATCACATACATTGATGATATCCTGATTTACTCCACCACCCAAGAGGAGCATGTAAAACATGTCCGGAGGGTCTTGGCCCGGCTCCTGGAGCATCAGTTGTTTGTTAAAGCCGAGAAATGTGAGTTTCACCAGAGGCAGATTTCGTTTCTCGGATATGTCATAGGGCCACAGGGGGTCGCTATGGACCAGGAAAAGGTCAGGGCAGTGATCGAATGGCCCTCTCCTCGCTCCATCAAGGAGCTGCAACGGTTCCTGGGATTTGCCAACTTTTATCAGCGGTTTATACGGAACTTCAGTATTGTCGCCAAGCCCCTCACTACCCTCCTATAAGGGAAACCAGGAAGGCTAAAGTGGAACCCCTCCACCCAGCAAGCCTTCGAGAATCTCAAGGTGGCCTTCACTACCGCTCCGATCCTCAGACACCCTAACCCCTCCGTCCCTTTTGTCGTAGAAGTGGATGCCTCCGAGACGGGAGTAGGAGCGGTATTATCACAGCGGCTTGGTGAGAAACCAAGGCTCCACCCCGTCGCCTATTTTTCTCAAACCTTCTCCGCCTCGGAGCAGAATTACCATGTCGGAGATCGCGAGTTGCTGGCCGTTTAGAACGTAAACCCGTTCTAGTGTTGTTCGCCCGATCGCCCGACCTCTGCCTGCCATCTCGACGCCGATTACTGCCCAACCCGCTCATACCGCCTCCGCCATTCTCCCGCGATTGCTTTCCAACTACCAGCAGGTACGTGACAGTTTTTGGTAACAGATCAGAATATAGAATCATACACACATACTCAAGAAGCCACACACAAAACAAAACAAAGAACCAAAAACTAACAAACAAAACAAAACCAACAAACAAACAAGCAAACAAACAAACAAAAATAAAAAAAAAATATGTAAAAATTTAAATAAACAAACTAAATGAAATCTAAAAAGACAAAAGAAAATTGGGGAGGGTGGGGGGGGGGTCCCGCAATCAGAAGGCAAACACAACAAAGATTTGAAGAAGGTTAAGAAAGGCTGCCACTTCCTGTAGATCAGAGTTGGCACCCAGACAGTACCTAATCTTTTCCAATTTTAGAAAAGACATGACATCCCTGAGCCACTGAGTGCTGGAGGGAAGCTTTGTAGATTTCCAATGGAAAAGAAAGCGCTGTCTTGCTAACAAGGAAGTGAATGCCAAGAGATTTAATTGGTTCAAGGTGTACCTGTTATAATCCTCTGGATACCCAAATATGGCAATATGAGGAGAGAGTTTAACAGTAACAGATAGTATTTTAGAAATACTATCAAAATACATCTGCCAAAAGGAGAATAATAATGAGCAAGAATAGAACATATGAGTTAGGTTTCAGGGAGAGGCATGACATTTATCATATCTGTCAGTGAAAGTGGGATAAATCTGTGATAGACGTGTTTTGGAGAAATGAATCCTGTGCACTACCTTGAACTGTATCAAAGAGAGACGAGCACAAAATGAACTGAAGTGGATCTTGGTAAGGGCAAATTCCCACCAGGTTTCATTTAAGGCCAACCCCAGTTCGCCCTCCCAAGCAACCTTTTAATTTTAGTAATAGGTGAGCTATCGTAGGATAACAGTTTATTATAAATTTTTGAAATAAGGGATTTTTGTAGAGGGTCGGTAGAGAGGAGGTCATCCCATAATTGACTTGGGGGTGAAGAGGGAAAAGTAGAAAACATTGATTTTGCGCAATGTTTAACTTGGAAATAACGAGATGGGACTGTGGAAGCTGAAAGTCACTCGACAGATCTGCAAAGCTACAAAAGGTACAGTCCCTGTAGAGATCTTTGAAGGTTTGGAGACCTTTGTCATGCCAGACAACAAAAGTAAGATCAGATAGTGCAGGTTGGAATAAGTGATTTTTCATTAACGGGGCTAAGGTGGACGTGGTAACAAATTCATAATTCTTCCTGAACTGGTACCAAATTTTTAGACTGGAACTAACCACTGTCTTATCTGTGAAACCAGAAAAAATTGGCAGGAATAGATGAGGTAAGCAGAGCCATTGGAGAGGACGAGCCACACGCATGTACCTCTAATGTACACCATGGGGAATGCTCTGGTCTCGACCAAAATAAGATTTTGTGAATATGTGATTCCCAGTAATACTGCTGGAAATTTTGGAGAGACAGGCCAGCATTGACCTTACATCTCTGAAGCATTTACTTACCTATTCTGGGTACCTTCCCACACCATAAAAAGCCCGAAATGTCCCAATCAATAGTCTTTAAAAAAATGTTTCGGTAAGAATAGGGGGAGACATTGGAATAAAGAGGAACCTAGGCAGAATATTAATTTTTACCGTGTTAATTCTTCCAATAAGCGACAGAGGTAAAGACCTTCATCGCTGAAGGTCAGTTTTGATTTTAGCCATCAACGGGGAAAAGTTAGCAGAGAAAAGACAAGTCAGAGTTCTGGTTATATTGACTCCTAAATACTTAAAGGCAGAGGGACTTAATTTGAAGGGGATATCAGATTGATTTAATTGTAATGCCAAATTATTTACCGGATAGCACTCACTCTTAGAAATGTTAACTTTGTAACCTGAGAAAGAACCAAATCTCCGGAAAAAGGAGAGAATTTCAGGTAAAGAGCGACTTGGGCGGGAAACATACAGTAATAAATCATCCGCATAAAGAGATAGTTTAAATTCCAATCCTAAACGTGATATCCCAGTGAAAGAGGGGGAGGACCTCAGATAAATTGACAAGGGTTCTATAGCTAATGCAAAAAGTAAAGGAGACAAGGGACAACCCTGTCGCGTGCCACGGGATAAGGTAAAATAAGGTGATTGTATCCCATTGGTGGAGATACTAGCTTGCGGGGATGTGTACAGAAGGCGTATCCAAGAAATAAATGTATCAACCAATCCAAATTTATGTAATACTGTTAGCAGGTAGTCCCATTCAACCCTGTCAAAGGCTTTTTCAGCGTCAATTGAAATCACTATTTTGGGGGTTGTGGTGGAGTTTTTGGAGTAGATAATGTTCAAAAGGGTGCGGACATTGTAAAACAACTGACGCCCCTTTATAAATCCAGTTTGCTCCTCCAAGACTATGACAGGAAGAATTCTTTCCATGCAATGGGCCAAGGCCTTAGCAAGAATATTAGCATCCATATTCATCAGGGATAAGGGTCGATATGAGCTACAGAGATCCGGATCTTTATCAGTTTTAAAAGCAGACTTATAGAGGCCTGTTGTAAGGTAGGATGAAGAGAGCCCTCCTGCAGAGACTCCTGATATACAGAATGCAATAAAGGGGACAGTTTAGATTTAAATCTTTTGAAAAATTCTACTGGGAATTCATCAGGGCCAGGAGCTTTATTGCTTTGCATGCTATTCATGGCTA
>JAFFST010048426.1:164801-188216 GCA_022414735.1 Noturus placidus | reverse complement strand
GTGTGTGAGTGTGTCTCATTTGTAAGTCGCTTTGGATAAAAGCGTCTGCTAAATGGATAAATGTAAATGTACAGGCAAAGTGATATATTAAGTGGAGAACAATACAAGTATTTCTACCATACAAGATTTATAATGGAGCTCTAGAAAAGCAAAGATCGCAGAGACGAGGTGTAAGAGCCAGAGTACATTTTTTTGTTTTGTTTTTTAGATATTGTGAGGCATTTTGGAATTTTAGGGGTTAGTTACGTGCTCGCAGAAGAGGCGGGCCTTTAGCTGGTTTTTTTTGGTCCAGATTGAGGTCGGAAGTTCATTCCACCACTGAGGGGCAGTTAGTTTGAAGCTTCTGGAAAGGGTACTTAAGCCACGCTATCAGCACTATTATTACCATTAACATTATTTGTAAAGTTATATTGGAAAGTACTACTGGCCGATTGTTCTGAATAGTTCCTGCTACTTATTCCTTAAACCTAATACACGTTTGTGACATTTTTGTTTTGCAATAAACAATGCAAACAAAATTTGGTTTTCAATTGACTCACCTTCAAGCATCGGAAGATTATTATTTCATATTAATGAACTCAAAGCAAGGGGTATAAGAAATTTTATTACACAATAATGATAACATGATAATTTGTATTTATCACATGTGAGCACACACAACTGTACACAGTAGATAAATTCCTAAATCCAACACATCTGCTCATGCATGGCCACACTCATTTGCATAAAGAAACGCCCTCAAATCACTATATATAGTAAACAACCAAGTACAATAGTCTGCTAAAGTGTGCTGCTTGTTACAGATGACATGGAATATGTCAAAAAGTCCAAAAAGATAAATGTCATAGACAATAAAGTAAAGATACTGTTGCACACACTAGAACAGTGCAAAACGTTTGTCTAATTAATCAATACAATTTTAACAAAAGATTTTATGAGTACATGTGTGCATTCTTTTTCCCCAATTACATTTGGGATAGCATGAAAAGTCATAATTTTTTAGGTCTTTTCTGCAGCTGCTCATCATCAGATTACCTGCTATTACACCTTTCTACCACTAGGGGTTTCTGCATATGCATTGTTAAGAGTGTGCAGAAATATATGCATGCATAAAAAAAACTTGATGAGTCCTGTTCAATGCATAGAAAAGTGTGTACGTATGGTTTATTGACAAAAATATTAAACTTATTATATTTATGTGAGAACAGTAATCTCTGCCAAATGCCATGACGGTATGATTTAGACGGTCTAGTCGAGTTATAACACCTGTTCCTTGTTCTTATTTTCATTTAGCTGTATATTAATTCTTCCTGTATGTCATTGCACTCTTGCTGTCTATATTGGTTGAAATGAGAAAATGATAGCCCCGTCTCATCATGTAGAACACATCTCTCATTTTGTCACAAACTTACCACATCACCAATTCTTCTTGAATTTAATGTACAGTATTATGAAAATGTATTTTCCTGATCATGTCTGCTTTTGTGTATATCTCATGCTAAATTGTTTCAGAAATGAAAACAAAGGCAACCTGAGTAAACACTAAATACAGTTTATAAATGATAATGTTATTTATTGAAGCACAAAGGTTATCCAATACCAACTGGGCCTGTGGGAAAATGTATTTGCCCCCGTCGTTACTAATTCCCCAAATCTGTGAAACTGCATTCATGATGGGGTTCAGCTGGACTAGACGCAAGCAGGTCTGATTACTGCAAACCCTGTTCAATCAAATCAACACTTAAATAGAAATTTTTCAACAGCATGAAGACTGCTAAAAGGTCTTACCCAGTAACACACTATACCAAAGTTGAAAGGAATTCCAGATGAGATGATGAGGAAGAAGGTGATTGAAATACATTAATCTAGGAAAGGTTACAAAGCGATTTCAAAGGCTCTGGGACTCCAAAGAACCACAGCGAGAGCCGTTATCTTCAAATGAAAAAACTCAGCACAGTAGTGAACCTTCCCAGAAGTGGCCGACCTTCCAAAATTCCTCACAACAACTACTCATCCAGGAAGTCACAAAAGCGCCAAGGACAACATCAAAGGATATACAGGCCTCTTTGCATCAATAAACTTCACTGTTCATGACTCTACTATCAGAAAGACACGGGGCAAAAAGGGCATTTATGGAAGTGTGGTGAGGTGAAAACCACTGCTAACCCAGAAGAACATTAAAGCTCGTCTGAATTTTTCCAAAACACACCTTGATGATCCTCAAACCTTTTGGGAGAATGTTCTGTGGATTAATAAATTGAACGTTGAACTGTTTGGAAAACAGGAGTCCCGTTACATCTGGCATAAACCAAATTTGAAACTCATGCGCAACTGGGTTATGCAGCAAGACAATAATCAGAAGCATAGGAGGAAGTCCTCGTCCTTGAAGTAAGTGAAAGACTGATCTCCAGTTATCGGAAGAGTTTGGTTGCAGTTATTGCTGCTAAACATGGCACCACCAGATTAAAGTTTAAGGAGGCAATTGTTTTTTCACATGGTTGTAGGTCTTGGATAAGGTTGCCTTTGTTTAATGTTGTATTTCCTTTGAAAATCTAAAGCTATTTAGCATGAGATATACACAAAAACAGAAGAAATCACCTTTTCACAGCACTGTATGAAGGCCATTAGTCAGGGATAGTTCTTTTATAGTTCACTATTTAGCAAGCTTCTGGAATATTCTTTGTTGGGAAAAAAGACAGAAGGCAGATGATCTGTATTGATTACCCTGAACTGAATGACATAAAGTGATGACGTAAACTTTGCCTTTGGCGTCTTCCTTTTTAACCACTTTTATTCATTATGATTAACGTATCATGCTTTATAGCAGTATGGAATATGGATGGATGGATGGATGGATATCCTCATTTACTCAGCCTACATGGAGGTGCAACTCTGCCAATTGAAGTAATTATTTACTAAAGATTTATAACACCAATTAAATGCTGAGAGGTGCAAATTCCATCCATCCATCCATCCATCTTCAACCGCTTACTCCTTTTCAGGGTCACGGGGAACCTGGAGCCTATCCCAAGGAGCATCGGGCACAAGGCGGGGTACACCCTGGACAGGGTGCCAGTCCATCACAGGGCACAATCACATACACACTCACACACACATTCATACACTACGGACACTTTAGACACGCCAATCAGTCTAACATGCATGTCTTTGGACTGGGGGAGGAAACTGGAGTACCCGGAGGAAACCCCCGACACACGGGGAGAACATGCAAACTCCGCACACACATGGCCCTGGCAGGACTCGAACCCTGGACCCTGGAGGTGTGAGGCGGATGTGCTAACCACTAACTCACCCAAATGACTTGTGGTTCCTCCAGGGGTGCTTAGTTTTCAACATCATTTTCTCCTGTGTGTTCTCCTAGAGAGAACTCAGAGTGTATGAACATCAAACACCAAAAAAATCCCAACGAATATACACTATTCACTGAAAGTAATCCAATACATTTTTAACTGCATGTCAAATGGAGTCAAAAGTGCACAGTAAATTGAGGATATACAGAATTCCATAACAAGAACACACCAAGAAGGCACTATGTGTGAACATATTTTGGCTGGTGTATTTTATAGGCAGCTACATTAATGGAAAAATGAAAACCATCTGTTAGAAATTCTTCCTACAAAGAGGAATGTTTCATTCACAACTCATTCAGTTTTATCCCAAATAAAGTCTAGCATGCATCTAATAAGAGTTTGCATTGTTACTAGGAACTTTCTAAGTCAGTCCCAATATAATTGTTAATGTTAAAACTCTCCAAAAAAAAGGTCTTAAATACATACCTTCCACCACCAATGAAAACAAACCAACAACTGATTTTGAAGCACTTTGCCTGTTGCCATCCGTCATGTGCTTTAGAAAGTATCCAGGGCCTGGCAAATTGGGAAAGTGGAACAAAGTGCTATAGTTAAAAGCTGCCGTTTTCCAAAGGCTGGTCATTTATGGAAGACATGTGGACAGAAGGGGGCTCAGAGTGGCCTGTCTCACTCAAGCCGCTCTCTGGCAGCCCACAGTCAGTGTTGCATGGCAGATCATAAAAGATAATTGCACAGCCTGGATTTTTTAAGACCTTAAGAATGAGTGCTACAAGGGTGGTCAGAGAGTTGTGTGTGTGTGTGTGTGTGTGTGTGTGTGTGTGTGTGTGTGTGTGTGTGTTTGAGTTTACTATGGTCTCACCACAAGCCATGCTAAACCACTGCTGAAGATGGTGTATTTCCTCTTTCCAACTTTCACCAAAGATCTCTGTGAGACCTGTATTCTGTTCAGAGGTCAAGAAAAAGAGTAATGTACTCAATGTAGCTTTCAAGCGCTTAGCATCATAAGCCTACTTCGACCAGACATTTGTCCAGATCCAGCCATTTTCGCTTAACAAGGTGTTGGTGCAGGTAACAGTACTTGGCTCATAACAGCAAGACATGGTCACACACAGCTTGAAGCCGGCCACACAAGAACAAGAAAGGTACCTGGCTTACTTATCGCACTAGTTATCACACCAGGGAGCCATAACTCTTCTTTAGCCCCTATTACCATGAAAGCCTATCTAAACAAACATACTAGGCTCAAAGTGAATGTTCTGGTGTACGCTGAACGTTCAAAGAAAACTAAAGGGAGAAAAATGAAATGTTAAATCTGTCTAGTTATATTATTCACTTTAAAGATACAAAATGCGGGGGGGGGGGGTTAATTTCTTTCACAGCCCTGCGCGCATAGAGTTAGCATGTTCTCTCTGTGGTTCGGGGGTTTCTCCGGGTACTCGGGTATCCTTCCCCAGTCCAAAGACAGGTGTTGTAGAAAAAAATCAGCCCCATCCTCACTTCTTCATACTATTATGTGTATTCTTCTTATGAACATTGAAAGGAGCTGTTCTGATATTCTTGGTTACACAAAAATCCAAAATACAGTGCATAATCTAGTGTGGATGCTAAGAAAAGAAACCTTATATTGTCTTTTTATCGCTGACAGATAATGGTGGCTTAGCCTTGCTAGCACATTTGTACCAGCTGTCTATCAATATAATTCTACCTAATTAATGATGTAAAACACCAACATCATTCCACATTCTAGCTCTACATGACAAAAACAAAAATCCTGTATTTTCGTCAATACTAGTTACATCATATTCAAGGTCTGACATTTTCTTTTCTAACCGAAGTGACGAGGGAATCAAATTCCTTTGCTTAACATTTATTAAATCAAACTTTTGTTGGTTTTTTCCTGGAGAGAGTCTATGCAACAGAGCTATGATAATGAACAGCCAGAAGGGAAAAGTGGGATTTCATTACTGAAGTACATCTGATACTTCTAGAGACAGAAGATTTACCCCAAGAACCAATAATGGCTGGTACAGTGAAACTGATGGAACCTTATATGCATGGTGCTGGCTTACTGCAAAGACTCGCAGAGCTCAAAAGGCCAAGCGACATGATGTTATACTATAATTCAGGATAATGATATGAGTTTATATGGTGTGAGTGTGTGTGCGATTGTGATCTGCTATGGGTTGGCACCCTGTCCAGAGTGTCCTCTGCCTTGAGCCCTGGATCCCATGTGATAGGCTCCAGGCTTTCTGTGACCCTGTGTAGGATAAGAGGTACAGAAAATGGATGGATGGATGGATGTATGCTTATTTGCTTTGTCTCAGGAAGAAGGAGTTAATTATTATTTAGTAGGCTCATGAGAGGAGTGAGGGTGTGGTAGAGCTTTCAGTCAACTCTGATTCAGTTTCTTCTTCCTCTTCTTCTTATCTGGTTGTCATTTTTTATATAAATTTTTTGAATAACAATTTAACCAGCTACAAATATGATCACTAGATAAATCGCTAATAGTTAATATTGAAATGATTGCAGATAGTTTAAGAAATAATTATAATATTTAACAGACATGCCAAGCCATAAAATGGACATAAATTATTTTTGTTGATTCATGAGGCTCATGAAAAATGATTGGAATGACAGCTATGGGCTGTTTCTAGGGGACTTTTATAGTAGAGATGCTACACTTGCTTTAGCATTTGCACCAGCCCATGAAATGCATCAGTTTGCTGAAAATACACAATTGTTTCCCTTGTTTGTGGAATGTGTTTGTTGGAAGCTGCTAGAAGCACACTGCTAAAACACACACACACACACACACACACACACACATATGCACATCATGATACAGATGACTCACCCCAGCTGATTGACAGATACCAGTGGGACACTGACATGACTCCTATAACTGACTGAAGGTCTTGATTTCCACAATTGCTAAGGTGCCAATATTTCTAACAAGTAACTCCTTATAGAGAGAGATTGTTGGGGATGACGCCATGTATTTTAAATTTATATTTGACATTTTTTTGTAGCATGTTGACGAACTGATCCCACGATGTTGTCAAAATGCATGCATGCTGATGAATATTCACCCATTGGATTTCCACCACAATATTTTCCTCACCAGTTATCCATAGTTAGGTGATTACAGACAGTCCTGATGGTATGTGATATAGAATAGAATGTAAGTGCAACAGCTAGATTTATTTTATTTTATTTTTTTCAGATGTGTTGCAACAACAAAAAGAAAACAGCAAGGCCAGTAAATTCAACAAGTCAGAGTTTATTTGCATAAAGTTGGTGCAAAGCAAAATTAATTGCTAACAGAATTTCATCGTTCATGTCCCATGTCCTTTCCCCTTGAGTGGACTGACTTTTTGAGTGAACATATTTCATTTAAGTTTGGTCTGTCTGCTGCGTATTTGTCTGAGAAAGACTATTTTCAGGTTGTTTTCATATCGTCGTAGAATAAATGCTACCAGTAAACCCAAAATATCTTTGAACTTAATCATTTTGCCACAGCTATATAGTACTGGAAAGATTTTCTCCAACAGTAATACACTGACGTGCTCACCCTACACCACATTTTCCTCTTCTAACCCCAAGCCAAACCATCCAAACCACCCCAATGCTCTTTCAAATCAGTGCTAAGTCAGTATGATGCCATCTACAGAGAAACGAATGACCCTCTTCTCCCAGCATTGAGGCATCCAGGAAGCTGAGGTCTGACAGTTTGTCTCAGACCATATGCCACATGGCAGTAAGGCCAGGGCAATTCATGAAAGGTTGGGGCAATGGCTAGAGGCACTGTGTATATATTCTCTTCTCTGTTTGTCTTCTCCAATTTTTCACAAATATCTGTGAGTAGTCTGAGTCTAGCCTCAGTCTTAAGGCCGGCAGTGCTGCCGTCACTCCACTAATCTTTATTTGTGCGATATTTCAGACTGTACTCGTAATAATCCTGATGTTTGGGAATGATGATACTATGCTGTAATGAAAAGCTTGCCCTTTTGAGAGGAGCCCATTTCTTTTTATGCACTTACTTGACCAAATAGAGAGGGCAATGTTTATATTGTTTAACCTGAATTTATCCTTCTTTAGATAAAAATAATGAGTATATGAGACAACAAATGAGATGTGAAGTCATGTTACATGTAATTCTTATATTACTGCAATGTGCAATGTGCATAAATCCGGATGAGTTTAAGGACTAAAGCACTGAAAGCTACTGTATGTTTAAGTTTTCTACATAAAATCACAAATTATATTAAATTATATAATATCTTGGTTGAGGTGCAGCTTTAAGATATCTATGCACGACATAGTTTTGTGGAATTTTTAAAATTATTTATTTTACATTGTAAACGATATGTTACAAGTAGAAATATGTCTAGAAATTTATCATGCTTTTAAAAACGAACGCACTCTTTGTTACCATTTCTTTTTGTTTGCGAGTGATCTTAAAGCTTTTTCCTAATGCAACTGGGATTTTTTTTTTTTTGTCTAGTGGAATTTTTTCGCTTGCTTCCGACTTTTGTCACATTTTTTCACAAGACACATTCACGTAATGTGGGAGAATTCCGTTTGGGTGAGAAAAGTTCTCATTACTTGAAAATGTTCATTCATTGCCATTAACTTATTAGATAAACATGATTTTAGCTAGGATTAGCATGTATCATGATAAACATCTCATTGCTAATTGTATTTAATTATAAAATTAGATATAAGCTGAACCTCGTCTTTTAAGACCTTATGTTTATTCAGGCAATTGTCTCAATTTTAGGTTCTGTACGAGAAATAATTGATATTAGCATTTTGAATGCAGGCTACAAGTTTCCTGACACTTAGCTCTATCTTATCTATAGCCACTATTAGTTTCAGAGCTATACATGGACACTGGGAGAACATGTGAAACTCCTGACATATAATAAAGTGACCTCAGGATCAAACTGGTGATCAAACGCTCTGTTCTGCTCAACTGTGTTTCATTTAACGTTAAAGAATGTATCACACATATACATGCACATACTTAAAGAATGAGGAGAAACAGACAGTATGTCTCTCAGTCTGATATTCCAAGAGCTTGATAAAGGACAAGACAGGTGAGTGACAGTTGTCCGGGAGAATCAAGAATAAAAAGAATGTGCACTGCCACAGGTTAGGAGGTGCCGGACTTGGACAGACACGGCGTTTGATGACACTCCCAGGCACGTGTGTCACAGGTGAAGATGAAAAACAATGGGACTTCTACATAGATTTTACGTGAAGACATGCATATGTGCAGTTACACTCTAGCACGCAAAGCATATACAGGGAGGATGTGTTCGGTATAGCACACACACTATATGGCCAAACCTTTGCGGATATCTGACCAGCACACCCAATATGTGGGCCTTCAACAAAATGTTACTACAAAGCAAACAAATGTATAGGAGGTGTTTGTATTCTGCAGCATTACAAACTTGTCCCAGCATGACAATGCCCTTTTGCATAAAGCAAGATATATGAAGACATGGTTTGCCAAATTTGGAATGGAAGAACTCGAGTGTCCTCAACCTCAGTAAACACCTTCAGGATGAATTGAGATGCAGACTGCATGCCAGCTCTTCTCACCCGACATCAGTGCCTGGCCTCACTAATGCTCTTGTGGCTGAATAAACACAAAAATCCCCACAGCCACATTCCAAAATCGAATCTAGTGACAAGTATAAAGAAGCGTGGAGGTTATTATAACAGCAAATGGGGACTAAATCAGGAATGGGATGTTCAGAATGCACATACAGAATTGGTGTGATGGTCAGTTTCAATGAACTTGTAGCTATTTAGTGAATATCTTATGTATCACATTGTGCTTTGATTGGTTGGGAGGAGTGCAAGGCCAAGTATGTAAACCTAGAAGACATGGCAACCGGTTTTTCTTTTTCCTCTCTCAAGACATATGTTGCATCATGTGCAGTTTGCACTGATTTCTATTGAATGAATAGACTTAGCCTATGCTAACCCAACATTTAGCATGTAGCCTGTGTGGTCCAACATTTCTTAAATTTCTGACTCTCAACTTTAATTAGTACTTGTATTTTGCTCTCATTTATGATTTGACATTCCAAAAATGGAAGTAAAGCTTTGGGTTTAGCTTATCCTTTCATATATAACCTCTCATTAAATGTGCATATAGAGACATTTCAAGCAAAAATAAAGCTTGGAAGAATGCAGCAGTGATCAATTCTTTCATTTTTTTGGTAAACTAGTTAGCTTCGGAAATTATATATACAGTAGCTACTACTGTTTCTAATCAGAGATAATAATAAGAAGAAAATGGTAAAATCTGTAACATTAGTGGTTGCTACACACCCACAAGTGTCAAACTAAATTACTTGTACCTTGCTATTCTGAATGTAGGCTTGTTTGGATGTAGTAGGGATACTCCAACAATAAACGTAGTGAATAGTATTTTATTTTGGTGACACCTGTTGGAAGTTGGTGCCTTTTTTTTGTAGGGATTCTGAGTTTACTAGGCTAGCCAGCTCACTTTCTTTTTAGTTAGTTTTGTCTATTTTGACCTTGCACACCTATGAGGTCTTTCACAACTGCACACTGCCCTTCCTATTTTTTTTTTTTTATTTTATTTATTTATTTATTTATTTTTTGCTTTTCCCATTATCTGAAATAAATTGGTTATATAAAAAGTAATATTTTGTGCTGATTACTGGAGTGCTGTGTGCAAGGTACATTAATACTCAACTTTTTTTTTTTTTTACTCTACCCTTGGTTTGGGCTGCTTTCTGATTTCCAGCCACTAATTCTTTATGTATGAATCAGGACCATAAAAACATCAACAACACCCATCATTACCATCCCCTTTATCCTTTACTTTGCAATTTCATTGAGCTAGTTCTGATTTTAAACCAGCTGTACCAAAGCATCTCCAGTTATGGCAGCATTAATCATTATTTTTGGTCATTATCTCTCTCCTCTCTCTCTCAGCTTGAGACACAGTCATCACTTATGGGGACTAATAAGAGCAGTGTAATGATGCAGCTGCTCCTCATTCAGTCTCTGTCTCATTCGAATGGATATATCTCCAAAAGCCTCGGCCTAAAATGAATGCCCTATGTAAACCATGCGGTAAGCTACTGTGTTTCAGCTATAGCTTAAAAGGTGTACGCAAATATGCCTAGAGGTGATTTACATGCTTGAGAAAGTTGTTCTGTGCTGAAGAAAGCCTTATCCATGAAATTCTTTATCACCAGAATGTGTCAATACAATCACTGAAGCCTTATTGGTGATGGTCAACAGATAGATTTTATTAGGGTTTTTTCTGCAGCTTACAGAGTGACCTGTAGTTTATGACCAGTCTTCCCTTAAGTATTCTTATTATATAAATCTTATTATATTTTAGTATTATATTAAAAGACAATGTATTGGAAACATTCTTTGAGGTTAGTAAATGATTGTTTGATCAATAATAATAAAAAAAAATTAATTTACACGACATTCTTCAGATATTATAGTTCACATTGGTTACCTTGACCATCCGTTCTAAAAGTTTCATTAAATGTTCATCAAATGCAAACCTTAGAGTGTCAAGAAACTGTGTACAAACATTGAGGAAGAATTAGGATAAAGTAAGATTTCCAAATATATGTTTCCATTTTTTTTGTTATAAATCATTAAAAAATTTGGAATGCACATTTTGCTAGCTTGTACACTGCAATAATGTACATTCTTAGAAAATGAGTCTTAAGAGTTTCATTGGATTTTTTCTTCTTGTTTTTTTTTAAAAGATATGAATACTCTCTGTTGAAGGGTTCTTCTTTTATTCAGAGGCAACCAAAGCACCTTTAATTGTTTTGTTTTTTTAAAGTGTAGTGCAACCTCGAAAATGTCTTCCTTTTATCTACTTCCATGCAATATAGTGCCCATCATAGTATCAGGAAAAGGTGACAAATCTGTGCACACTTGGTTTCAAACATAATAAGAATTGATTTATATGCTAATACTTTAACACTTTAATATTTCTTAGATGAAAGTTCAAGATCTGTTGACAGAGAAATAATTTATCAATCAGCAATGTTTTATTCAGTGAAACCAGTGAGTCAACAACAAGCCTGTATTCCTGATGTTTCCATGCTGTGTCATATTGCATTAGTCAACTTGGTGAGGGAAAATCACAGCCACTAAAGTCTGCTTCTTGTTACTGTCACTCCACTGCTATTGTGACATTGTTAGCATGCTGCTGCTTCTTCCTGTCACTCATCTTTAACATGGTCACAAATGGAAACCCACCTCACAGACAAGTAAGGAAGAGCAAACTTGCTATGCTATGCATTCGCTCCAAAAGCATTGGCCTGGATTGTTAATCTTTGCTTCAGTTTTGCTTTGGGCCACAACTTCTTCTCACAAGCACAAGTGTAGTGATTTATTAGCTAATGACACCCAAAATAGTCCATGGTGTAACCCACGGGGTCACCTTACTACCAAGTGGGGTTTGGAGTAATTTGTCAGATCACTCCCATTTATTTGGATGTCATCATTTACCTTTGGGTTATGTCACCATCCCAGACAAGCCAGCCAATGGTGACCCCTGGCCTAGAATGTCAAGAATGTCATTCATCACACTACAAAATACATGCAATAGCTTTCTTATATGTCTATCAATGGATAGATTCAGTTTGCTATAATGAGTTGTACATGCATGGCCAGGGCAACAGTGGTTAAAATAAAGCATTTCAATTGAACAAGCCAACAGGCAGGAAAGAAAACAGCAGAGGATGAAACTAATTCAACATTCTGAACATTTGCTTTGATTTTCTCTCAGCAGGCCTTGCTTTGTACGCTAAGCACCAGGAAGCCAATACTTGTGGGGGCAGCAGAATGAGGAATCAGTCCCACAGGGTCGCACTTGTGCTGCGTGTCGTCAGCTCAGCGGGTCAGAGATAACTCCTGGCAGGGGCCATATTGCCTCATTCATCTCAATCAGCCTGGAGCCAGCCAGCAGGACATGGGCATAACACTGAGAGGAACACAGACCTGGTTGTCCATTAACACTTCTGATAAAAGTCTCAGCTAACACTCGCCATGCTTAAAATTTCAATTTCGTAGAAGCACTTTTGGTTGCACTCATTTTTATGCTCAGACCTTGTGAGTCCATCCAAAAACAAGTACTCATTCAATTAAATCACTTCTGCCAAACCCCGCTTAAAGAAAAAAGAAAAAAAGCATGTAGCTATGTAGTTATGATGAAGCTTGATGCAATATAGAGGTTGTTCCTGAAGTGCAGAAAAGAATATGGCTCAAATCCACTCATATTATTGTGATCTGACTTCCCTGTCAAAACCAGGGTTGTGGCCATGATGGTGAATTTCATCTCTTTAAGTGAATGCAACGTTTTTACCAGCAGGTAGTTGACAGTGTTGTATCTGCCAGGGAAATTGCACCTCCATGCCTGTAGAGGACTCCTTCCTCCGAATACTATGACACATCCTCTATTGCTCCGTCACGTCCTGTTTACAGACTATATAAAACACATGCAACCATATATTCAGTCTTACCAATATCACTATTTCATGTAAGTTCTGACCCATTGTATTTGTGATTGCTGTTATGTCGTTGAATTTGTCATTAAATCTCTTGCACATGGATTCACACAACCATAGCATCCAAATGTTTTTGGTGTGGCAGCTCATAAATGAACTTTCAATAAAGTAGTTTGCATGCAATAACCATAGTGTTGGAGGTACTGTAATAGCACAGACTATATTATACCAATAAAAACCAAATGTAAATAAGGAAGTGCACTTTCGGTGCACAGAGGGACCATAAAATATAAGAGGTTCTCTTTGGTTATAGAACACCTTATCATCTTGATCTTGTTAACCGTGTTATATCTTTTCTTTTCTTTTTTGAATACACCCTTTAGTTAATTGTGTAGAAATTGTCAGAAGCAGCATGACGCTCTCTTTCTGTTCCTATCTGAAGTGTTTGTAATAGTAGTACCATCATTTATCACGACTCCACTGAGACATCAATTCCAGGGTAGATCGTAACAAGAATGAAGCCAAATGAAATAATTAAATTCTATGTAGGGCACAATAGGAGAATCATCCTGGCAGCTATTTCTAGAGTAATTCCAAACTCGAGTGGTGGACTGAGCGACACTTTGCTACAGAGATTCATGTTGGTTTTGTAATTTTGACTTGAAAAATGGTACCATTGGTTAAATACAAGATGATAATTGTTGACGTATATTTTAATGTATATCTTTATATATTTATTTTTTTGTTTATGTATCATTTATTGAAGGAGTCTTCAGTTCCCTCATAGTTGATTCTACAATCAAGACAGTGGACTTTTTTTTAGCTATATTTTTATAGCCGCTATAGTATAACATATCCATCCATCAATCCATCCATTGTTTGTACCATTTATCGTACACATGGTACGATAGCCTGGAGGACCCGGGTCACAAGGTGGGGACGCCCTGGACAGGGTGCCGACCCATCGCAGGGCACAATCACACACACACACACTCACACAATACTGACAATTTGGAAATGCCAGTCAGCCTACAACACATGTCTTTGGACTGGGGGAGGAAACTAGAGTGCCCAGAGGAAACCCCCTAAGCACGGTGAGAACATGCATACACCACGCACCACCGTGCCACCTAATGTAAGTTATAACAAGAATTAAGGTTCAACAACATTAAGTGTTACTATAACTGTGTAATAACTGCTAAAGTTTGGCACATTCTTGTGTCTAGGACAACTAAAAGACCACTTCGAATTGGACTGCATCACATCAACCTGTTGTTGATTATTTTCCTTTACTGGTGCATCCCAATGTTTCATTCCTGACGCAAGTGATTTTGCAGTAGTAGAACATTTGCTTCGGCTTTGAAGAATTATGTTGAGATGCAAATATCCCACCGAATGGCACTTACTTTCATCTCCTACATATAGAGATGCGTCATAGCACATGGAGTGTGTAGTCTTCACAGGGAGTAGGGAGCAGTCATAATCACTCCAGAATGGACCGCGGTGAGAGATGTTGAGAGTGAAAGCGGAAGAGAGTGAAAGAATGTACAGTTGTAATCAGGGTTAAGAGGGACTGAATGATGCAAAACCAGCGTAAGAGGAAGGAAATTGGGAACCCAGGGCACCGGAGCTGTCAAGTACTTCCTAGTCATTGAAGGGGTGTTAAGTGTGCCTGTATGCCTCTCCACACTTTTAAATGAGTCGCATTTCAGTAAATGGAAAGACATCTTTCCTGCCTGACCTATTCCTGCTATTCCTATAACACATCCTGGTTCTTTTTCCTCTTATGAGTTGAGGTTGCCTTAACAATAGTATGAAAGCAATGGCTAGTGTATCCGTTCTCATTTTACAAGACATGTGCATAGACTGACAGCATTTTGTGTGACAGTCTACTACAACTCGTAATTCTTACAGCTCCTGACATGTGTCTGAGTCATTGATGCTTCATATAGCTGTCTGTCCATAATGACAGTGTTTCCTAGGTGCTATGCCATGTCCTGATGGCTAGTGTTCATTCACATTAGCGTTCCAGGATTAGGTCCACCAGGCTAACTCCAAGGCTCTAGGTTTGTCCTCTGAAGTCAGTACTTTTCTTCTGCTGCTAATAGTTCCAATATGCGTGAGAGCACTAAGGGTCACTGTAAAGAAATCAAGAGCGGCGTCATCAGCATGGACACTGATTTGGTCCTCAATGAATGGTTATCTCTGCTCTTGCTTAATGCACGTCTGTAGTTTAAGTGGCTGTGAGGCAGTTTGACAGAGGACCTGGGTTCAGAGTGCTCAGACAGGATTGAGTTAATGCCCCCCCACCCCCTCCTCATCCGCCTCCAGTTCACAGTGACTTGTTGGTGATTTATATGATGGAAGGAATTCTGTGAAGGGCTGGGATCCCTACTGTAACCTTTTACCCCCACCAGATGTTCCTCTGAAAACATGATAATGTTCATCCGTAAATCGCCGTGCAAACATATCAAGTGGCTGTTATGTGTTTGTGGCAAGACTGAGAAAAATGACAGAAATGACGGTGGCAATGGATTTTAAACAGAGCTATTGTGGGGCAATCGCTTGCCCCATATGGTCTTTAAAAGGCTCAAAAATGGCAGCTAGTTTTACCCACCATGACACATTGTTCTCTACTTGACTACTAAAATAACAGGGACTTCACCTCAGCGTGATTTTCTTTTGACAACCAATGGCTAATACTATATAAATAAATAATTTCATGAATAAAATGCTACACCTAGTAATATAACAGATGATATCATGGTACAAGTGATATACTCATTATTCATTATTTGTATTCAGCACAAAAGATTGCACAAGCCAGTAACATGAAATAATTTTACATGTGCCAGATGAGAGGCTAAAAATAAATGGAGTGCCAAAATTTCTAATGCCTGGGTATTTTAGTGCTAATAAAATGAGCTTGGCCTCATCCTGACACAATTACCCAGAGTTCCACTTGGCTAGATAATGGAAGATATTCTCCCGGTTCACAAGAGAAGGAGCTTTGACAGTCCAAGCCAATATTTGTCCTTTTCAAAGTGCATGAATTCTTAATTTGATGTGCTTAAATTGATTCAACTCTGCTTGCCCCTAGCTGTCAATCAGTCATGGTCTTCCTTTATCTTAACACAGGCAAGGAGCTGCCATTAAGTTCCACCAAGGCACCACGTTCCTGCTACAGTCGGTACATTCAAGTTTTTTGTATTCCAGGATTTGTTCGGCAGAGAATGAGAACATAAGATGGTCAGGTAGTGAGACATTTCCTGAGTCATTTTAATAAGGGACACGCTTGTGTTTCTTTGATCATTCTTCCTCTTATAACACAGCGAGTTGACAACAATTACAAATTTTTATTTTATGAACAAACAACATTCCTTACTTTTTTGTACATCCTCAAACATACGGTTATAATTACATTTAATATTGTGGAATGTCCAAGAAACAATGTACTTCCTGTTATCATTTTCTTGTATTTGTGCCACTGGAGAACCTTAAATGCATTGAAAAATAGCAATTAGCAATAAACTACTCGGGAAGGTTAGGGTACATGTCTTGTATTTTCCCCGAATGTTCTCATCACTAAAGTTGAAGCAAATAAGGTCCTGTATATACTGATCCAATATGAGTTTTGAAAGATTTTTAGAAACAATGCACAATTTTTCACAATTGAAAAGGGTTTATTTCTCTCGATATTTCAAATTTTATTTTAATAATACACTGTATAATAACACGTCTTTCTCAATCAGCTTTTCAAGGTTTATGAGGCTCAGTGCATTCAGAATTCTACTGGGAAGCATCTTATTCAACTCCACTTTTGTGGTCTTCAACCAAGGTTGGCAGCCATATTTTGTTCAGTGGGCTTCTGCTTTGTTAACACCATTGCACGTCCTCTTTTCTTGTTCAGAATAGCGGTAAGAATGATCATTTACCTTGGGGTGTTCTCAACAGCCTGAGGCCCTTCAGATAATTGATTTTAGCAGATTATAATGTTGTGAAATAATTAACCAATTCAGTCAGGTGAACCCACTTGCCAACCAAACCCACCTTTGGTGTAGCCTTGAGATTGGAATTGTAAAGATTTGGGAGAGCTGTTTACCTCATGTTGGAGCATTTTTCAAAAAAAAGTTTTGCTTGTTTTTTTACCCAAATAAAACTTTAATGTGGTTAATAAAATGATGTTTTCATCAGGGCAGCATGATCATAACGTACTGATGGGATTCTGTTTCAAATGCAGTAAAGCCTACAATAAATGGGAGACTGCTATACATCGAAATAGGAGCACACAAACCAAATATCAGTATGCAAAGAGGGGCCATTTCCTTGTACACGCCAACGAATTGTTGCTTTCCACCTCCTGATTAACCACCTATTGGTCTGTAGATCATTTGGAAACTTAGAGAGACTTTCAAAAACATTAAGCTCCTCTCTACTGTTTGGAGTACACTTTATTACCTCCTTCTGCTTTTGTTAGTGTATTTCACTTGAGGCGTGTGATGGCTTTAATCTTTGGACAGAGGTTTACAGAGTTATGATTAACATGAGGAGAGAGAGAGAGAGAGAGAGAGAGAGAGAGAGAGAGAGAGAGAGAGGCGGCCGCCTTGAATGGATGAGCGAAATGATGTTGGCTAAGAATTTATATGCATACTCGATAGCTTTTAAAGTGTGTGCTACAGACATCTTGTGATCGCATTAAGTACTTCTTGAAAGAAGAGGGGAAAAAAGCCTTCCAAAATGGGCCAGAGACAGAAATCGCCACAGAAGTTGTTGCCCAGTTGGAATCTTACTAAGCGCTCGTTCCAGCTCCAGTCTTTCCCACCCCATGCCTTCATCCATTATGTGTGTGCGACATACATAATGTCAAATTGATTATGCTGATCGTAAACTGCCTTTATTCTCTCTCTCCTCCCTGTCAGTCAAAGTGTCTGCTGGGATGTGTGTGAGTCACACTAAAAGCCGAATTTTTATGTTTTGGTGTTTCTCCAGCAGCTCTGAGGATAGTGCATTTCCCCTCAGATGCCTCATTTCATCCACATTTTCATGAATTAATTGTTTTTTTTACTGTTTTTCCTTTTCCCCTAATGTATTGAGTATTTTCCTGTTTGACCAAAAACCAGGTCCACAAAGGTCTGTTCTGAATAAACCATAACCGCATGGATGAATAAAGGAGTGTGGTGACACTGCTATAAGGAGTTGGGTTTGCCTCGCTAAAGGTCCCTTGGTACCTCATGGACTACTTTCACTTAGGGACCTGCCACATAGTGGGAATAAAATACTATAAAATAAATGCTTGCTGATCCTTTGAGAACATCCTGAACATTTCTGTCAAGTATTGGCAGTTTTTCACTTGGATGGAATACAAAATGTATGGAGCGATGGATTTTTCAGTCAATTGGGCTTTTATACAATGACCCATCTGATGTGTTAATTTAAAAAATAATAATAATTAAATTCAGAATTCACATTTCAGGGAACTGCAAGCTCTGCATCACATTGTCTAGCCAAATCATCCCCAACCCCACCCCCTACCCATATTCAAAGATACACACCTGCATGCCAACTCACATCTTTAACCATGTTGTTGCCCGAAATCCAAGCATACTCATAAAGCAAGATCTTGATGCTCTGGTCCCTCACTGATAGAACAAGCTTCCTACTCCATTCTGAATGGCCCCATGTCTATATTCCTTCTATTAAAGGTCAAAAGCTCTACATAGAAAGAATTTGCTTTATTTTTCCCGGCATCTTTTTTGTTTTACTGCCCCCCCCCCTGTTTTTGACCCAAATTCTTCTTGCAAGTTCCCACCCACCAGCCAGCTCTCCCTTATAATATGGCAGCTTTCTCTGAGACACATGAAACCAGCCAATTGTATCTTTTCAAAGTGCTGCTCATGCTTAATCACAGGACAACGTAGCACAATTAGAGGAATGTGCTATCTGCTCTCTTACACATACATGAGCTCACAGATTCCAATGATAGTCTAGTGTCACTGTGATCGATAGAAGAGAGAGAGTTTCTTGCCCCTTCAACCCAGAGAGCACAACCAATTTTGTTGCCTTGGCTCCTGGCTAAGGATGGCTGTGGCATGGTTTGGATTTAAACATGCGATCGTCTAATGATATGGAGAACTCTTTTATATTATATTAATTTCCTCAGGTTAATTAATGCAACAATGATGTGTGTAAAGATTATGAAGGCGAAACAACCCTGAGTGTCTTTAAGCTGGCGTTCTCTCTGCAGTTTTAGTATTGACCATCTTGTACGAGTGCTTAAACACTACATTGGAGCTGTACCATTTCATTACAATGTCCATGACTGCAGGATTGCCTGCTTCAAAGTACTGACAACATAAACTATGATGATGGAAGAGTTGTTGGAAGTACATAAATGCATGATACAACTTCGGGAATGTATACATATTTTATCGGGGGTTTCCTCTGGGTACTCTGGTTTCCTCCCCCAGTCCAAAGACATGCATGTTAGGCTGATTGGCGTGTCTAAAGTGTCCGTAGTGTATGAATGTGTGTGTGAGTGTGTATGTGATTGTGCTCTGTGTGACTGGCACCCTGTCCAGGGTGTACCCCGCCTTCTGCCCGATGCTCCCTGGGATAGGCTCCAGGTTCCCCCGTGACCCTGAAAAGGAGTAAGCGGTTGAAGATGGATGGATGGCTGGATGGATTTACATTTACATTTACATTTATTCACTTAGCAGACGCTTTTATCCAAAGCGACTTACAAATGAGAGATACAAGCAAAGTGATATCAAGCAGAGAACAATACAAGTAGTGTTACTGTACAAGATCTATTAATTGAGTACTAGAAGAAGCAAAGTGTGCAGAGTAGAGGTGTAAGTGCATTTTTTAAAAAAAATTTTTATGAGTTAGTTAGGTGTTGAGGGAGGAGGTGGGTCTTTAGCTGTTTCTTGAAGATGGTGAGTGAATCTGCAGTCCTGATTGAGGTTGGAAGATCATTCCACCACTGAGGAACAGTTAGTGTGAAGGTTTTGGAAAAGGACCTTGTGCCGCGCTGAGTAGGAACTACTAAACATCGCGATCGCAGATTGCGTGTGGGAACGTAAGCCTTCAGCAGAGAGTTGAGGTAGGAGGGTGCTTCCATTTTCCATATTTACAAAGAGAAAAGGAAAATGGAAGCATTGCCACCTCCTAGCTCCAGGGCCTCCAGTTCAATCCTGAGTACAGATTACAGTCTGAAGGGAGGTTCACAATCTCTCTTTATGTCCACATGGGTTTCATCTGGGATTTCCAGTTTCCTCCCATTTCCCAAAAACATGGCATTAGAAGAATTGTCTATCGTAAATGTCCTCTAAGTATTAATGAGTGTGAATGTGTGTTCATGGTGTATTTCTGCCTCGTGCCAAGTGCTTCCAGATCCACCATGACCCTAGTCTTTCCGGTTATGAACCCTTTCAGATTCTCCACATAAATTGCATCCTTCATCTGTTTGCACTTAAAAAAATAAAATTAAAATAAAAAGTTATTTGGACAAGAGCATCTGCCAGTGTACTAAAATGTTAAAGTCAACCTTGTTTTAGAAACCTCCTTCCTTTATCTGATGTCTTCTTAAGAAAACAAGTCGTTCAGCTCATGTTTAGTATAAATCCCAATGCAGACTGATAATCCAATGAGAATCCCACTGATCTAAGACTACTGGACTGTGAGACAGCTCAAAGAATGGGGGTGAAACTTTGAGGTTGTGTTACAGGAGGTATAACATCTGCCAACTGGCTGTATTCCTGTATCTGTATCATCCTGTAAATGTACTGGTTGCACAGAGTTTGTAAAAAAAAAAAAAAAAAAAAAAAACACACCTGAGGGAAATGGAGCCATTCTGCCAGAGAAAAATAAAATTAGCATGATGACTAAGTTCCTCATTAAGCTCCACTGGGAATTAAACTGGCCATTTGTTTTCATTACTTCCCCCTGCTATAGACTAATAACTGAATTCACTTTTCTGACTGAAATGGAAGATAAATCCCATCGCAATAAAAGTTCTGTGGGTGAATTTTTGTTTTTAACTCAACAGGACAATATTGCACAATTATCATTACAAAAATAATTAAAATATATAATATTCCTGGTTTTAATGCTCAGTGTGTAAATGGATACCAACCATTAAATAGGTGTGCATTCTTGACACTATTTCCTCCGGATAGTTTACAAAATAAGAGATTCACCAAAAATATTGCCAATGAGAGTGTCTAGCAGAGACACTTAAGTGTACACACACACACACACACACACACACACACAGTGTTAAAGAGATTGGTTCCAGCTTTTACCACTGTGGCTGTTTTGAGGTAAGTGAAGACATCTTGTAGCTCTTTAAAGGTGTATAACATTAACACCCTTGCCCCCAGAGTAAACCTGTGAGGTGACCCACAGCCGACTAACCCCTGTGGCTCTTTGTAATATACTGTAGCCGTAACCCAGACCTCTCAAAGCAAATACCCTACACGAGTGAGTAGAGCTTTTAAGTCCAGCCTCAGAAGGGAAGGAGGAGTGAGCAGTGAGTTCATGTGGATAGGCCAAGAGGTGTGTTGAATTGGAAGTGCTCCGTGAAGGAACAAAAAACATATTTTTCTTCTTCACATACATCCATCATCTCCTTCTGTCCTATCTCATACATTCACACATCTTGGGATGTGTTTTCTGATATTGAAGATGCATGCTATGCACATGGGTTCTACTGACCACTTCTCTATAACTCTTTTTTTCAGATTCTCAGGGAGAGGCACTGCATGATATGCGATCTCTACAATTATTCTGATCTCATACAGTATAATTCGAATGGATGCCTAATAATAGTCGGAGCTTGATCTATCATCAACTAATCTTGCAATATTCATAATGTTGCAAAAATACCTTCATGGCATTTCCACTGAAAATGATTATAATATATATTAATGGGGGGGTCCGGGGTTCGAGTCCCGCCAGAGCCATGTGTGTGCAGAGTTTGCATGTTCTCCCCGTGTGTCGGGGGTTTCCTCCAGGTACTCCGGTTTCCTCCCCCAGTCCAAAGACATGCATGGTAGGCTGATTGGCGTGTCTAAAGTGTCCGGAGTGTTTGAATGTGTGTATGAATGTGTGTGTGAGTGTGTATGTGATTGTGCCCTGCGATGGACTGGCACCCTGTCCAGGGTGTACCCCGCCTTGTGTCCGATGCTCCCTGGGATAGTCTCCAGGTTCCCCGTGACTCTGAAAAGGAGTAAGCGGTGGAAGATGGATGGATGGATGGATGGATGGATGGAATTACATTTAACCTTACAAAAACTCCATTTCTCTTCCTACTGTAAACCTCCACCACATCATAACAGCTGTCACCTACTCTAGCTATGCCTCTTCTTCACATTTACTCTTTTTTTTTTGCCAAATACATTGTCAACAGAAAATCAAGAGATCAATTCATATCAAATCCAGAAATCCAAAGGGCATAATGCATGTCCTGTACACAAAGCTAGTGACCCACAGTGTGCGTTCCTCACACACACACTCAACATGCCAACAAGGTTCACCAACTCCAAAGCATCACTATAGGTACATCATCAAAGGAGGCTCAAATTACATTGCTTCCTAAAACCATTGTTTGTGGATGAGAGGAAGCTTATTATTATTATTATTATTATTAGTATTATTATTATTATTGATTGATTATTGATTGTTATTTTTATTTTGTTTCATTTTTTATGTGTACACGTCTGCCCACAGTGTGTTATGGCAAAAAGACTTTGGGATCTTGTGATGCGGATGTCAAATAAAGAAAGCAAAAGCTCCATTTCCCCTGTTTGAAGGCACCCTTGGGAGGAATGAGCAAGGGGAAATGTTAAGACTGAGGTTACTGACGGTGTGTTGGAGCAGAGGCCCGGATTTACAGCTGCCTGGGGTGAAGGCTCACCGCGCTTATTTCCCCAGCCAGTTAAAACAAATTGCATGCTCCAACCTCAGGTCCCCTCTTTTTCCTCCACGCTACTTAGGACAATGTTGTTCTTCCGATTTCAATTATTCCAACATAAATATCATTACATGATGGATAAGCTCTAATAATCCATGCCTTAATGGTATAAATGCCATTTTTTCCCCTCCTGGTCATATAGTAGCTTTCAATTTCAGAATTCTGTCCTCACGTATTAAACAATTTGTTTATTTATTTAATTATTTATTTGTTGGTTTGTTTTGATTTGCTTCAAAATTATTTTATATCAGTCTAATTTGTGTAATTTTATATGGTTGCAGAGACAAAATAATTAACATTTTAAATAATCAATTAGTTTTTAGTTTTAGAGTTTAGTTTTTGTTGTTGTTGTTGCTGTTGTTGTTGTTGTTGTAGTTGTCGTGGATGTTGTATCAATCTGAATTTTAAGTGTGGTCTTATTTGAATTAATATCAGTCCAATTTGCATCATTTATATAATTTCATAGTCTGTATAATAATTATTTTAAGATCATTTTTTTAAATCATGCTGTTGTTCAAATTATCAGACTAATTTGGTTTAATGTCCGTCTAATTTGCACAATCTATTGCAGCTGGCG
>JAFFST010048426.1:61533-96721 GCA_022414735.1 Noturus placidus | reverse complement strand
ATATAAAATAATAATAATAATAATAATAATAATAATAATAATAATAATAACAAAAAACAGCAGCAGCATCAACAGTATTAGTACTATTATTATTATTATTATTATTATTATTATTATTATTATTATTAAATGAATAAACAAAGCTTACGCATAGATGCTATGTTTGAATTATTATTTAATTTACATCAGGTTAATGCCTATTGTTGATCAATTATACTATACTGTCTCAAGAATAAAATGAAACCGATCTTGAACTCGGACTACCCCGACAGAGGGAGATCCCATTTTGCCCATTGTTTTTAATCATTCCAGGCCTATTTTCAATGCCATAATGTTCCTATTTTCGTCTACAGGCGAATGTTCCCGAGCTTCAAAGTGAAGGTCACTGGACTGAACCCCAAAACGAAATACATTCTTCTGATGGATGTCGTGCCAGCGGACGACCACCGCTATAAATTCGCCGATAATAAATGGTTCGTAGGACACCTCTGAAAGTTATTTATGCACGATAGACTTAACTGTAGGACGGCGGTATATTTACACAGAATTGTTTTCGCTCTATAGAGGAGGCTAGCAGAATATTTTTGGAAGTTTCGGGAAGCCGGAGCCACATTCGAGCCAAGAAATGAAAGTTTTCGGTCTTGCCAATTTTGTCCTCGACTAATGCTTAGTATTCAGAGGCTGCCTGCTTCGTAAGAGGGGAAAATGCAAGCATTTCTCGCTTCTCTTGTTTCAACCACATTTGGTTATTCCATGAAACACCCCGTTAACCTCTTACTGACTCCTTTCACGACATATACAGAATGCTAACAGACGTTTACATCCCTAATGTAGGTGTATTTCTTGCAGTGTGCTTTATCTGAATCTTGGTGTTGTATTGGTTTTGGATTGAACACGTATACAAAACAATAAATACAACCATTAGGCCAACAGATCAATATTAATAGTGTTAGTGTAACATTGATAAGAAATCTTTGTTGAGAGACATTTTCCCCAGAAACTGGAAACCTGGTTTTAAGTCAGATGGACTCAAATGTGTGTGTATAGTGAGTATAGACTAAGATACTATAGTATAGACTAAGATACTATAGATAAGTATAGACTAAGTAATCTAAGTATAGACTTTAATCTCTCTCTCTCTCTCTCTCTCTCTCTCTCTCTCTCTCAGAAACGACGCCGAATTTAGATTTGTTTGAGGGGCTCTTTTCTGGATCAGCGGTTTTAAATCTAAGGTTATTCAGTGAAGATGACCACATGTCAATATCACTGACTATTATCCCTTCTGTGCAAGCACTGGAACTAATGGCGCTCTGAGTCAGCTACTCTTTTATCTGTTTCATAAAAAATAAAAAATAACAGAAGGGAGAAATTTGTGTCAGAATGCCACTGCACAGGCTAATGAGTCGTGCAAAACAAGTGTCTCAATTAGATTACATTGGGGGGGGGGGTCCTAACCCATTTTCAGAGTGGGCATGAATTCCAGTACACCTGCTAACCCTTGCGAGGGACTCTTATTATTATTATTATTATTATTATTATTATTATTATTATTATTATTATTATTATTATTATTAAGAAACCCCAAAAACACTACCGGTGAATCCCATTACGATTCAAATATAAACTATTACATGGAAGATATTTTAACAAACTTGTTGCTGCGTTTTTGCGTAATTCTGTCCCCCACCCACTGCGTAGCCTACTAGGTCTACTTTTGTATAAATTTTAGACTTAAATGGAAATGTTATGAAAACTATATGGTACAGATGACTGATTATGTTATGATATTTTGGCGTGTGTTCTAGGTCAGTGACAGGAAAGGCAGAACCCGCAATGCCCGGCAGGCTCTATGTGCATCCTGACTCTCCAGCCACAGGCGCGCACTGGATGCGACAGCTCGTCTCCTTTCAGAAACTCAAACTCACCAACAACCACCTCGATCCTTTTGGACATGTAAGTAAACGTTTATTTAGCCAATTATTTTCCTTTTTTTTTATTTTTTTATTTATTTTATTTTATTTATTTATTTTTTGCTTTTCTGCTTTATTTATTTTAAAAAAATAGCTAATTGAGGTTTAATCACGTCTCTTGTTGCATTACGTATATGTAAATATTACGCGTTTCAGCCCGACTATACTCCAAGACCATCAGGACTGGATTTGCATGAACATTCATAAAACTCCCATTGTGGAAGTTTTAAGACTTTTTTTTTTAAGTGCAACTAGGTAGCCTTGCTTTTGGAGCCAACTGTAAGCATCGGAACTCTAGAAGAAGGTGAATACGACTCTTTGGGTGTTACTGACACATGCCAGAGCAGAGGCTGTAACAATAAGCAGCAATCATAATTAAACGAAACTGATGGAGGTAACGCACTTTTAATGTACTAGAAACACCGCATTATAAATTGAGTCTGTTTTTGGCTTTTAAATAATATCGCACGAGCTTTTTTTTTTTTTTTTTTTTTAATTATTATTATTTAGTTCTTGGAGATACTGTCGGTAAGGTACTTGGCCTGAAATGAAGTTTTGAGTTTCTACTCCTTGAAATAATCTAAACGTGATCTAAAATAGATTCCTGATTAACTCATTTGAAATATTGTTTTTTTTCAAGCGTGCCACACGAATGATTCTGTAGCCTTAATATGAATCAGCTCTGCAGGCTCATTTGGTTACTTGTACCGTTTAAACCTACATCAAGATTGCCAATTTTTTCAGTTATTCAGTATTTTTTCCAGCATGATGTAGTGTGTGGGCTTATTCATAGCCCAGCACCTGCATGTTGGGATGTGAGCCTAATGAACACTTTGGGTCGGGTTTCTACACTTATGCCATTTCACCAGTCACATGATTGTACCGTGTGCTACATTTATATGCTTGGATTTGGCAATTGAGGTGATGCATAGATTATGAAAATATGTCCAAGATGTATTTTAGCACAAAATTACGCTCGATCAGAAACAACCATTTTGTTTTGAAACATCATGTATAGTGTTTAGACGTTTGGGCCTATTTAAAACTGTGCTGCTTATTGTTATTTATTTATTTGTTTTGAAATAAAGTTACACTGTGAAGATGCGGTTCGTCCCGTGTCACCATTTAGTGCTGATCACAAGTTTTCCATAGGCTTCAGTGTAAGTTAATCATGCTTGTTTTCTTGCCAAACCCAAGCTGGCAAAATGAAATTGGACTCCAGATGGAATGTGAGCAGTGTTGAATTTTTTTTGACCAGAATGCATTTTTGATTGGTTGCAGTGGTTCTTGGCGGTTTTTTTTTCCTTCTCCTTTTTATCCTAAAAGAGTAACCTGGGATTTATAAATGAAGTATGGTTTCCCGACCAAAATAACAATCTATCGACTTGTTGTTCCAGGTGCTTGAAATCATTTCTGACCTGTGAATAATTACTGAACTTAGTGATGGCAGCTGAATAGGCAGCATAACGGACTGGATCCATTAAGGAAATACATAAAATTGGCTTATGTTTTAGCTGTCCTAATTAGGCTCACAAATAATAAATCTTCACATCAAGACTTAATGGAAAACAACAATTATTGATGATAGATCTGGTCACATTAATAAAATGGGCTAGTTATCCATAGAGAGCATAGTTGCTCTGAGTTGTCCATGTTAAAACTGTCTGCTTTTGCCTCCCCTAATCCACTTTGATCATTTTTAGTACCAAACACTATTCCACATTCTTTCTAGAAATATTTGAGTCACAGGGTGGAGTTTGGATATCAGTGCTGCAAACTGTTTATGTTATAATGATAGTGCAAGATGAGTGATGGACAAAGGTATACAAAACTTGTTAATCTGGACGGTTTCAAAATCCCTGTGTTGTCAGGGACATGAAAGAGAGGGGCAAGCAGTCAGAGCCCTCTGTGATCTTTTGCTATCATAAAAAAAAACTATCAGGGCAAATGAAGACACACAGCAACAGGGCACCACACTCGCACTAATGCTGTACTCCTAGTGGGTGGTCCCACCACAAGCATACCAGAAAAACTGTCTTCTGCTTGATCGCAATTCTGATTCAAACACTAAATGGAATGTAATTCTGTGGTAAAGCTTTGTGATCTTTATGCTCTTACATCACAAGAGTGATGTGAGTTTTCTTGCTCAGTCCTTTTCTACCCAACAACCTATGTTGTATATTAGAAGATCTGGCATTATATTTTATCTAACACTGTACCCATCCCATACGGTCTATGATTGGAGGACTAGCCTGGTGTTGAATGCAGCGTTTAAAGAGTAGATGTTCTTCAGCTTTGTAACCAGTCGCTGTTCCTATCAATCACTGAGCCAAGTGCATATAGAAAAGTAAATGTTGCATATCGAAGAGGGTATTCTAACACTGTAATTAAGCTAGCATTTAAATTGGAAAATGAATGCCAGGACAGTGAATGTATCCAAATGTAATATTTGCCAAATATTCTCAAACCTTTTGCAGCCAGGAATTTCTTTTGTTGTTAAACAAAATTCCGGACCCCCTCAGCCCATAAGTGTTTCATGATATATTGAAATATTAGGTATGTTGTTCAAATACACAAAGTAAGATTCTGATTAGTTCTTGGATCTTTTTATTCTTGAACAAGTCCAAATTGACATTGTTCATACTTGTTACTTCTCACATTTGTACGTCGCTTTGGATAAAAGCGTCTGCTAAGTGAATAAATGTCAATGTAAATATTAGGTTGTGGATTAAACCCCTATAAAGTCAACTGACCAGTCAAGTAGGTTAATAACTAGACAAAGACAGTAATAAAGAAAACTTTCATAATAGTGGATTGTGATTTCCATGACTGTAAATAATAATAATCATCATCATAATCATCCAGAAGTTTGGATGCAGTTTACAGTTTTCTAGTTATGGGCAAACAGATAAAATATAGTTTATTATGTCTTTCTATTTTTCACCTGGAAATGTGTATACTGTATATAGTGGGTAATTATTTAAGGCACAAAAAGATGAATGAAACATGCATCTCTACGTAAAAGTGGCCATTAGAAAGCATTATTAGATTCTTCACGGGTGATGCCCAGGCTTCTTGAGTGTGTCAGTACAATTAGGCTTAGCTCTATGGATAACAGAGACTTCAGCTTCGAGTCGAGGGCTCAAGTTCAACTGAGTGAGCAGCGTCTCGGTGTCGCCAGGCCATGTCGCAAAACAACGAGGAGTGCTTTACTCCCAACAGGTCACAGGAGGTCAAGCAAAAAAAAGCCAAATGAAGGCCAAGGTGTTCGGATATCGCAGTTTGGGAATGCAAAAAAAAAAAAAAAAAAAAACATTAGTTCACGTTTGAGTGTTGTGCGTTGGACTAATTCGTTGAGTGCAAGCTTATGCCAAGTGGCTTATTTGTTTTTAACATCGAATAACATTTATTCCACCTTTTGAAAACTGCTATAACATGTAGTTTTTGTCATTTTCCCTCCATTTTAGATCATTTTGAACTCTATGCATAAATACCAACCGAGGATCCACATTGTAAAGGCGGATGAAAATAACGGGTTCGGCTCCAAAAACACCGCTTTCTGCACTCATGTGTTCCCCGAAACATCGTTCATTGCGGTCACGTCTTACCAGAACCACAAGGTAAGCTGAGGAGATGATGTGTGCGCAGTTCGAGAAATAACGTTTTGACATATTCTTCACTATTTTGCTTTTGGTTGGCAAGGATCAGACATTGCATGAATAAAAACAGTAAATTAAATGTGTATGAAGTATTAGGTCATATTTTAGGACTAGAGATTACGCAAAATATGAACGGGTTGAATATTGGTCAAGTCCAAGATCATTAGGCTAAAACTATGCTTATATAATGCTCGGTTATTCATGCAAGAAATACTCTCATCCTAATATCTATTAAGTGACATTTAAGCAGGGTTTTTTTCTCTATTAAAAACGTTCATGCACTGTTTCATGCACTGATCGTTTTATATCTTGTTCATTCAAGAAATACTAAGAGACTTTCTCGTTGTTTCATTTTTCCACATAAATAAGCTTGATTTCTAATTTACAAGTCGATTTTTGGTTATGTTTTCACAGCAGGTTCTGTTAGACGTTTTAGGCTCCACGTTTCATTCAAAGCATTAAGCATAGTCTGTTTTCTACTCACTGGTGTATTTAAGCTGTTTATCTTTAAGTACAATAATAAAATCAGCATATCATGATTATGCGTGAGCTTTGCTGTGTAATATTCTAATAGTTCAGAGACGTCGATGCGTGACCATATGTGTATTATGCCAATATGCCAATACATTTTAGGAGAAACAGGTGTTTATGTGCTTGTTGTAGCATGGTCGCCTATAACAGTGGAACGTTGTCTTCATAAAAGAGAGTTCTAAGGTTTCGAAAGGCTTTAAAGACAACACAAATCCATGCAAGCTGTTAAAAATTTTTCTCGAAATTTTTGTGGGATAACTGGATAGTTTCAGCTTGGTTTACATCCCTGCCAAATTTGTATATCCTAACCTAGGCTACAGATAATAGAAATCTGTTGCACGTGAACATTTTTAATTTGCCTATACCACTGCTCAGAAGATTGATTCTAATTAAAGCAACGCTCCGTTTTTTTCTAATAACATTGCCCCCTATTGTCTGTTAACTAATAATACAACCATATAAGGGCTTAATGTCATTAAAGTATTATATTATATATTATATAATATTATATATTATTATATATTATAATTTGTATACTGCCACTTTCCAAACCCTCCGGCTTTTAACGGTAGTTCCAGCTGAAATAATAACTAGTTTAACTGACGTTCAAAAGAAAATGTGCAGAGTGAAGCAGGTTAGCAACTTGTAAATGAATCCGGAAAATTAGATTTCTCGTGCGAAATCGACCAAGTAGTTCAGTCCTATACGGAAAATGTAATGGAATTTAATAGATTCCACATAAATAAAAACAGATTTAACCTGTAACAAAAATAAGATTTGATTTTTCTTTATTCGTGTTTGCTTGTTTGTTTGTTTACAATAAATCAATAGAAATTAATTTTTTAAGAACTGTGACTCTGGCATCTTCAGTTTTGATCAAATGGATATACAGTCTAAAAAAGTCTGATTCAAAAAGCAACCCTGATTCAATGAGCGAGGCGTTGAGCTGATGCTGATTTTTTTATTTCTTCTTTTATGTCATCGTTTTCTTTTGAAACATCCACTCTCTCATTTACAGTTAAAAATTATGTTTATGTTTTAACAAGGAATCAACCTTAACAATTTTACCAACATTTATTTCTACACAAAATGTGCGATCATGAGTCTACTTAAACAAGTTTAAAGTATCGAGCAGGTACTAAGATAGTTGTATTTAAATTACGTATGTTTATATATATATATAGTTTTATGTTGTGGTGGAGTAGTGCTTCTCTTTGTAAAACATCTTAACTGTAACGTAAACTGTGAACTGCGTGGCATTATATATATATATATATATATATATATATATATATATATATATATATATATATATATACATACACACACAGTTAATTCCAACAATAATCATAATCTTATATTAAAATTATATATAAAATTATATTACACAGCACTGTAATATTTTGTTGTTGTTGTTTTCTTTAGCCTACAGAGCATCAATTCACTTGTCTTTATTTTTTCCAAGAAACGGCATTTACTCAGACAGTTGCTCAAAAATCACTCCAAATCGCATACTACATTCTTTATGTGTTCAGTGGTTTTTCTTTCATGAGCAAATACATTAAATCATTTCTGTTTTGCAAAAGTTGTCATGATATATTTTTTTTCGACGCCGCGGTCTCCCCCAAAATTGTAAATATTAATAGTCCTTATGTAAAGTAGTATGTACACCAAAGAACCAGTAGGCCATATGATAACAGCATGTAGCTCTGAATAGTTATCAGTCAATAGTTATAGGTCAAGCTACCTTCTTCTCATTGATCACAATTCGGAACGTTTACAACCAATTTTGATTCTGACAATTTATACAATGTTTCGCGTTCATGAAAACACCCCAAAGGTTTATTTTGACATTGTGTAAACAAGTGTGGTGATTTTTAAAAAATGTTTTTAAAACTTGATATACTGTAATAGGGGTCAGTCGTATGCTGACCCCTAATACATTCAGTAGGCATGCAGCTAAGTAGATTATTGTGATCCATGACTGTCGATCAGATGCACTTAATGAGATCTGTGCAATACTGCCTAATAGGCCACTTGTTACACTACAGCCATGTGTGTTGTTTGACTTAGTTCTAAATACATTTCAATTCTCTCCTATATTTTTCCAGACTTCCTATAGTCAGGATTTAAATAAACATTCCCGAAGTATCTGTTTCACATCCTTGTTGTAAGGACGTTTAGTGTCAGGTGTTAGTGCGCACTGTGAGGAATATGGCAGTGGGAGGCGACGACTGGTAATGATGTGTGAGCCAATCAAAACTCAGTACGTCTCAGAAGCGGAAATCCTTACAAGTGGCCCTCAGTGCACGAGACACAATGATTATATTCAGTGAGTTCACTGGCGACTTCTAGAGAAATCTAACTGGGATTTTGTATAGCTATAAAATATTCCCTAAATTCATATTTAGTCTATAGTACTCAGGACGCCCAGACTTATATTAGAATATTAAATGATTAATTTATTCCCTGATTCATTCATTCATTTATCTATGTAAATGTGGCTCATTGCATGAATGTGCATTGGAAGATTATTGGAAATTACAAGTTGCTAGAATTACCAGAAAATACTACTAAACTATACGTTTTCCTTTGTCGCTGGTGTGGAACTCTTAAGGTTACATTTCTTGTCTTTAATATGTTTGTATATCTTTCAGTTGGAAATGTGGACATCTTTAAAATAATTTATGGTGCATAATTTTTTTTTTTAGGTTGTAAAGATTTATAGGTAAACTACATGCACCTTTCCAGGTATACTAAAGTTACAAATAGTGTAGGAGCACAACCCCAGCGACAAGCAAAAGGTACAGTTTAAAATGAATCATAAAATATAGGCTAAATACGAAATAATTAAATGCGTCCATTCGAAACTCTTTTTTAAGAAGATCCGAGAATAAAACTCCACAATCCTCTGGTTTTTAAATATAGCTCTTTTAAAATATGCAAAACATTAATTCTTTTTTTTTATTATTATTTATTTGCGCAAAATAACTCACTTTAACTGACTTATTTATGCATTTTAAGCATAAACAAAATACCATACTTAGAGATGATGTCTATCTGCCAAGTTTTAAGAGTGTTTACGAGAGACTCAGAAAAATGAGTCCCAACATGAAGATCTTTTACAGGGCCTCAAGTGAGAGCCAACACGCAGTTAAAGTTCCCGTTTTGTTGGGAAACACACCACACCGCCAACAACTAACCTGCCAAGGAAAGCCTGGATTATTGCTTGGGAGATGCGCGAAACCCATGGGCTGGAGAGCCTGCACTCTTAAAACGCCTCTTTCTCCTAATCTTAACCTTTTATAATGTATTTCTGAAACGCATAGCTCATCAGGTTTAGGGGGTGTCATATTTTGCAGCAACCTCTCTCTCTCTCTCTCTCTCTCTCTCTCTCTCTCTGTTTAATTGTATAGACTGATTATGGGCAAGTAATCAAAGATGTATTGGAATATGATGGTTGTACAATGCACTTATGTTATATTTACAATGTATTAAAATTATACTATAATGGTTCTACAATGTATTATTATTATTATTATTATTATTATTATTATTATTATTATTAATAATAATAATAATAATAATAATAATAATAATAATAACAATAACAATGATGAATTTAGTTTTTGGTTTGGTGATATGATAATGGATTATGTACGCTCAATTAACAGTTTGATCACTTAGCAGAACACACTTACATGGTTTTACTTATAGTGTATAGGAGGGAAAACTGTAGATGGACATCAGCTTTGTTTTATTACATTGTCCACCGCTGGGAAACACCAATAGCACACAGTGCCAAAAAAAGTATAGTAATTGCTCTCTCGATAAAGGTGACAAGAAAATTACTTTTCTTTCATTTCCTCCCTCCACATTACAGATTTAGTATATTCCTCCATCAAACAACAGCAAATCTTTGATTAAGTTTTGCAAGTATTTATTTTTTTTCTTTTGTAATGACTGGAGGGGGAATCTGTAACTGGTGTGTTCATTGTTTTGTAGATTACTCAGCTAAAGATTGAGAACAATCCTTTTGCAAAGGGCTTTCGTGGCAGTGATGATATGGAACTGCACCGCATGTCGAGAATGCAGAGGTATGTAAAGATAAGGTTCTTTCAAGTAAAGGATCTGTAAAGTGTAATATATAATTAATTTTTTTTAATGCAAACTGTTACGTTAACTTGTCTGAGCTGACCTAACAATTTATGTGACTTGTGCTGAACTAACTGATGTGATTTAAACTTGTCCAACTGTATTACTGCATTCAACAAACAAAATTGAATTAAAAACATTGACTGGTAGTAAATTGGTCTCCTATTACATCTTTTAGTGTTTCCACAGTGCAAACCGTTAACTTCATTTGAGTACTCTCCCACAAGATATAGGTGCCATAAATACACAATGTATTTAAGGCTCATCCCTGACAAGAGGCTTGATTGACGTCTTGAGATAAGCTGAACCTTAAAGGAAGAGTCAACAATCTCACAAGCTCCATAATTATCACCAAGAAGAGCTGTGCTAATCAATGCACATGCACAACACGGAGAAACAGCCCATTAGATACAAGCCAGAAGTGCTCATTTGCAGAAAAGTAGTCTCTCTGTCACCCGTCTCCACAATGGGGAGGTTCTGATGTAAGTGTAGCTCTTGAAGGAGGACAAGCCGATTTATTTTGGCCTTGAAACCACAGCAATATCTCAGCTTCATGCAATGCCTTTGCGTTTCGTGCATATTCTGAACAATTGTCTGTGGTGGTGCTGTAGTTGGTCCTTTGGAAGCGAAGCCCACATGGCTTTTCCTCTTATTCACTCCAGATGACTGATGTATAGCATGCGTCCCTACAGTGTGGAAAAACACGTTTTCAAAGGAGAAAATCTGGTCTATGAATCACGGCAGCCAACAAAGGCGGTGTCCACTCTAAAATGAGATTTTGTGATACATGAGGAAAAAATATGACTGGCCTTTCCTCAATGCAGTTAACATTATCTGCTTTCGGGAGGGGGGGGGGTTGTTGGCAGAGAAAAAACATGCTTATTAAGCATTTTTTTTATATATAGGCTCATGGGATATTATTCTGTTGCGTTTCAAAATAATTTTAAGATATCAACCAATAATCAAAGTCAGTAGGATAATCAATAATATTCAATGGTCATCAAATAGCTCCGCTTTAGTGTCCTTTAATTAGTATACAAGCGCATGGAGTTATCACAACAGCAAGTGTGACACATTCCTATAATGCCAGAGAGGAATGGACAATGTGAAGAAAATTTAAAGTTACAATAATGTTTCATAATAGTCATTAAGGAAATATCATACACATCATTATCAAAATAGCAAATGTGAAATGGACACCACGTTTGTCCTTTATCATCATGCATTGGTCAAAGGTCTTATTGCCCTTTCTATCCTCAAGCGCGTCCTTATCTGAAACAAAGCAGATCTCGTCTTAAGACTTGAGCCAAGAAAAAAAATGTCCATGCACTGTTGGGGTGGGGGGTGGGCTAATACGAAATCTAGAACTTTTGAATGTCATTCAACATGTGTTTTCAAAGAAATCTTTAAGGGTTCTACACTCCCCAGCCACTTTAATAGGATCACCTGTAACCCTGCTCATTCAGTCAGTCAGCAGCACAATGCATAAAATCATGCAGATGCAGGTCAAGAGCTTCAGTTTATCGATCAAACATCATACTGGGGGAAAAATCATGCCAGTGAATTTGACCATTGGGCATTCTGAGATTCTTTTCTGCTCACCATGGTGTAAAGAATGATTATTTGACTTCCTGTCAGCTCGAAACCATTCACGCCATTCTCTTCTGTCCTCTCGTATCAGCAAGGCATTTTACATCCACATAACTGGTGCTCACTGGATGGTTTTTTTTTTTTAGTTGTTGTTTGTTTTTTGCATTGTGTGTAAACTCTCGAGACTGTTCCCAAGAGATCAGCAGTTTCTGTAAAACTCAGACCAGTCCATCTGGCACCAGAAACCAATCTACATTCAAACACACTAAGACCTTAGATTTTTCCCTCATTCAGATGTGTAGTGTGAACACTATCTGAAGTTCTTGACTTGTATCTGTCACATGACTGACTGATTGGATAACTGACTGAATGAACGCACATACAGGTATTCCTGTTAAAGTGGCTGGTGAGTGTACAGAACCAATGGCTCAGAGAGGTGCAGAAATAGTTAGTTACCACATTTTCATGGTCTTGGAGTGAATAAGTACATATAAGAATGTATCAATCATGACTAATACCTATAATTCAGGAAATCCTTGTCTCCTCCAACAGCACTAAGGAGTATCCAGTGGTTCCCCGAAGCACAGTACGCCAAAGAGTGGGCTCCAGTCACAGTCCCTTTAGCGGTGACATTCAGGGGATGCCTACACCCAGCAGCATGAGCTCTCAGTACTCGTGTGAAAATGGAGTGACCAGCACCTCCCAGGATCTCCTGCCTCAGTCCAGCTCCTACCCATTACCCCATGAACACAGCCAAGACTACCACTGCATCAAGAGAAAAGGTGGGCAGACTGGTGTTTACACTTCTTTTAACATGATGGTTTCATGTCTATTTATGTTGCCCCACTACAGTCTACTCCAGAATTATTGGCACCCTTCATAAAAATGATAAACAATAAATATGACATGACTACCACATGCAGTGAGTGATATTCTGAGATAAATTGAGTATAGTCTAAACACAGTAACTTGTTTAAAGGTTTTTTTTTATCAGCGATTCAACAATTAATATTTGCTGAAGCTTTGCCAGCACTAATGATATTGGAGAACAATTATAGATGGATGTGAACAGCTTGGCCAAGCAGAATATCTCAAACTCTTTTTTGGTTTTTGATTCAATCATGGTTATTTTTTTGTATGCATAGTTAATTTCATATAATTGTTTACCCAATTTCATGAAAGGTGCCACTAATTTTGGAGTTTTAATTCCTTAAGTCGTTAAAGGTCATTGAAGTTGAACATCTATTAATAATGAAAAGTCAAATCAACCCAATTTCATGCCACATGAAATTGGGGGAAGGAATGGCATTTCTCTCTCCCCTCCAAATCACAGTGACACTAGCGAATCATGGGCATGTGTGAGCTCATGTTTGCAGAATTGGGCAGATAGAGCTTTTGTCCGAGTGTGTTACCCTGGCCTGTGATGCAGCATGAGAAGCAGTTTGAAAAGATGTGATTGGTTGGCTTCATGTGTCTCACTTGGTAGCAGTTGAGCTGGCTGGTGTGAGGGAATTGGCAAGGTGACCAATCAACCCATTTTTGTCCAAAATTCTAACCCCGCCCCTTTAAAATGTAAACAGTTACCAGAATGTTTAATTATTGTTGACTATGATGTTAATTCAGTGGTTGCATAACTTTATCATAAAAAAATACAATATTTGATTAGTATATCCTTTGAAATGAAATGCTGTTATTATACCATACAACACCATATAATACAGTACCATATTAGACATGGCAGTAACTTGTCTTCTCACTACCTCTGTTTTCAGTTGAGGATGACTGTCACACAGATCACTCCTACAAGAAGGCCTATATGGAGAGCTCGTCTAGCGAAGATGACCATTACTACCACCCAGTCAGCTACTCTCAAACACTGGGCCTTTCTACTGCCCCTTATCGGACCGAGTCTGGACAGCGGCAGGCGTGCATGTACGCCAGTGCTTCACAAGCCAGTGAGGCTGTTCCGAGCCTGGAAGATATCAGCTGCAACACCTGGGCCAGTGTTTCTCCTTATAGCAGTTGTTCCATGCAACCTATGGAACGGTTGCCCTACCAGCACTTCTCCGCCCACTTCACCTCCAGCCCTCTAGTGTCCAGGTTGAGTGGAGTGGCCGGCCATGCCTCACCACAACTAGGTGATGCCCACTCTATGTATCAGGGCTCGATTCCCCACCAAACTCTCAGCCGTCAGTGTAGCCCTGGAGCAGGAATCCAGTCACCCAGCGCTAGCCTGCAGGGAAATGAGTACTTGTACACTCACGGTATTCCTCGCACCCTATCGCCCCACCAGTATCACGCTGTCCACAGTGTAAGCATTATGCCTGAATGGAATGAGGGCAGCTAACTGGATTCTCAAACACTACATACAATGTTAGAGTTGCACACACAAAGGCATAAGTGTATATTTATATTTCGAAGCTCTTCCCCACACCAGCAGTCATGTGATTTCGTCATCGATTTTGGACACAGATGCTGTAACTGACTGCTTGGATAGATGAAAAGTTGGTTTAAATAGCAATGCGTGAGCAGTCCAGTGTGAATGTTGTAGTACAAGGCAGGAAAACAGATTTATTCATACTATGCGAAGTTTTTTTTTAACCATGTTCTGTAAATTGTATATTGTATTCTGTAAATCAGAGCTGAAGATATACCATGTCATTGCGGTTCATTTTTAATCAGAGGATCTACTTGGGACTGCCCCAATTTTATATACTTTTTAAAAACAAAAAAGAAATAGAAAAGTCCATTTTTATAGTATTTTTCCTCTGTTTTGTTTTGCTTTTGTAATCTGAAGTCCAAGAGAAGTCCTTGATGTAGTGTTTAGTCCACATTCCACCAAGTCCACCATTTTTACAAGTCTCAAAAGCTTTTATCAGTGCACACATTCAAGCCAAATTCACAAATTCTGTTTGGAGTACTGACATTTAGTGGGTGCAGATAAATGCACTAAGTACTTTTACAACTTCAAAGTTATGGTACAACTATGATGTATAAATTGAGTAATATGCTCAAGAAGCTGCTGCAAAAAAATATTTAAACAGTTTAAATAACACTTATTTCATATAGCAAAAGCACATCTTCTAGGCATAGAGAGATGCCATGTACAATGTGCCGTACTCTGTGATCTCCATTTAATGGATTAGTTAATTACTTTTTTAATAGCACTATTATAGCTAATGCTAGCTGTCATTGACCAGTTGGTCCCTTCTAACAAAGTTGTAAACTAGCTTACAGAAGAGAGCAAGCACAAATCATTTTCAAATGTCTCATCATTCAATACTTGGAGCTACACGCACCCAACAGTGAAGAGGATATAGATGTCAAAATGACATTTCCAAAATAATCTTCACTTTATTAAACAAAAAAAAATTTATAAAATAAAAACATAACAGTTAATTAAAGTAATAACAGTCAGTTAAATGCCCATAGGGAATAATGGTGCACAGTCACTACATTTCTTCCTGTTAATAGTATTTATTTTTCATTATTATGAAGCCTATCAGTGTTTTATCTGCCATATTTGTTTGTTTGTCTTTTCTAGTATGTACGTTTAACTTCAATTCTTCTTTTTTCTTTGGGGAAAAAAACAGACTGGTTTAGAATTTCTGACACCTACTGACAGTTGAAAGAAGGCCAATTTTAAGAAACAGTATAAAAAGAATTTTGTAAATAAAAATACAAATGTAAATAGAAAACAGAATGGAAATAAATATAAAATGGTGTACTTTGAATTTGCAGTTTAATTTGCACATTATAATATATAAGATATATCTGTTCTATGCTATGATTTGGAAGCATAACATGCAGCTTTATTCATTTAAAGGCTTTAAAAATCATTACACGACTAAAATAATAAGTATAAAAAATTAGCTGACAGGTTGCAACACTACAAATACTTTATAATGACACTTGCTCTCATCATAATATATTTCAGGGTCTGCTTTATGACTATCATAATATTGCTAGTTTAAATTATGATTAGCCCTAACTGGAAAATCCTGTGATTATACAGGAAGTGATTTTTGACTTGACGAACTGGTTTGTTTTCACAGTTTCCTACCTTACCCACAATGCCATTTGACTACCCGCTGATAGTAGTGCCAGTGCGAATTCATCTCCACTCAAAGACATCGATGCAGCAGTGCTTTACTTCGTTAGTCTGTCCAGCTCTCTCATCACATCATCTGTACACTCTGCAAAACAGATCAGCTTCCAAAACTTCAACTTTCCTTCTATTACAGCTATCAACACCATCATTTTTATTATTAGCCAAGCAGAAGCAGTGTCTGCCTGAGCTCTATCATAACTCCAACAAAGTCTGGAACTTTGAGTACAACATTTGTATTAAGGGCTGCACTACTTCTACTGGGTTGGAATTTTGAGAGCCCTCCAATGATTACTTCACCATGCCATATGATTGTAGAACAGGAAGAGCTCAGGAAGTGCAAACAGCACTTCCTAGTCATGTGACATGGATTTTTTTTATTATGTCAACGTTAAAGCCCCCTTTTTCCAGTTCCATAGGAAAATAGTAGTTTTGTATTATTGCCTATCAGAAAATTGGAGATAAATTGTTGCCATATGGCAAAGCCATGCAGAAAAGGGTTCAAATGACATTGAATGATACTGGAAAATGGTGAGTGAGTAAAGAAGCCCTTGTTCTATTGTAAGTACTTTAGCAATGTCCCCCTGTGACGTCATAGCAGCAACACAACCTGTAAGTTCTCACAGGAACACCATAATTACAGCAACAACTATTAAATAACCACAAAAATCACATCACAAATAGTTCAATATAAACAGACTTAATGTGTTTATGGGTGGATGTTTGTTTTAAGGGCTGTATTCAGTGATAGGGTGGGTAATTGAGAGAAGTGGGAAGATTTCCAGCCGGCTGCCATTGGTCATTGTTTGGTGAAAGAGTCCTTGAAAAAATACAACCCCAATTCCAAAAAAGTTGGGACACTGTGTAAAAATGTAAATAGATGTCAATAAAAATAGAATGCAATAGTTTTCATATTTCATAAACCCACATGTCATTAACAATAGAATATAGAGAACATATCAAATGTTTAAACTGAATAAATGTACCATTTGAAGAAAAAAATAAGGTCATTTTGAATTTCATGACCGCAACACGTCTCAAAAATGTTGGGATGGGACAACAAAAGGCTGGAAAAGTAATTGTTACTAAAAGAAAGCAGCTGGAGGTTAATTGGCAACAGGTCAGTAACATTTAATGTTTTCTGTGTTCTACTGTGAATAGCATGGGTTTATGAAATGTGAAAATCATTGCATTCTGTTGTAATTTACATTTATTTACATTTTGCACAGCGTTCCAAATTTTTTTGGAATTTGGGTTGTACAATAATCTTGTAAATGGATTATCAGCTTCTGCTTTCATGCCTCATGATCATTCAAACTCCTGATGACATGATCCTAGGAATGATCCAATTTTGAGCCAGTGATCTACAGTAAAGCTCCACATTATAGATAAGTGATTTGATTCAACATAGCAATTTCAATGTTTTTTTTCCAATGTGTAAAAAAAAAAAAAAAAAACTCATAGTTTTAATAATATTAATAAACTGTACTAGAAAATTTACATGTTGTATTCCAAGCTTCTCACAAGTTTGGCAACATCTAGAACATTCTGTCTGACCAACTACTATCAACCACCACCACTACCATTTCTACTACTACTATCAACCACCACCACTAGCATTTCTACTACTACTATCAACCACCACCACTACCATTTCTACTACTACTATCAACCACCACCACTACCATTTCTACTACTACTATCAACCACCACCACTACCATTTCTACTACTACTATCAACCACCACCACTACCATTTCTACTACTACTATCAACCACCACCACTACCATTTCTACTACTACTATCAACCACCACAACTACCATTTCTACTACTACTATCAACCACTACCACTAGTATTTCTACTACTACTACTACTACTACTACTACTATCAACCACCACCACTACCATTTCTATTACTACTATCAACCACTATCACCCACCAACACTACCACCACTACAACTACCCGACCCACATTCCCAACCCCCCACCACCACCATTACTACTACCACAACTACTATTCGTACTACTATTACTGTGATGTACTGGCATCCCCTTCAAGAAGGGTGCCTAGTGTTCCCAGAATAGGCTTTAATTCCACTGCAAACCTTACATACTGCACTGTTGTAGTACTCACATTTACGCCTCTGTTACATTTATCCATATTTATACCTGCTCAATATTATTTTAAATTATTTGATTAAATTATCAAAATATCTATGACTTTAAATTCTCCATTATGGATCCTGGATGCCATGAGCTGGTCTGGTTTATGAATCTCTCAGGTTGTCTGTATGGTCAGACAGAAAATATATTTTATATTTCAGAATGTAGACACTCATGCAGTCATATACACAATGCATAGATGGACCAAACTCTATCTTGAACATTTAATTCACAAAGACCACATAGTCGTCATTTTATCTAAGCTTGTGAAGTGAAGTGAAGAATGACAGCAGTGAAAGCAGAACTGCAGAAAGACCCTTTTTCCCTTTTTGCTTTTTGCCCTCCCTCCCTTGCTTTTCTTCCCTTTTCCTGGGCAGGTCTTCGGCCAAATGTGATGACCTTCGCTACATATCCCTTTGATCTGATAGATGGAGCCTCTCTGGACTACCTGCTCCTACGCGGCCATCCTTATCCATTGCTGAAATCCTTGACGTCGTCCCCCCACAAGCCAGAGAAATTCATTAACCCTGTAGCCCCGGCCCTGCTGCTTAATGTCTGATTTATCGCTATGTCCACCCCACACATCATTCAATCAGCCCAACATTTGTGTGTACGACAAGACAGATTACAGCAAAGATTTAAAAAAAAAAAGATGCTTTAAGCCAGGGTCAATTTTTAAAGCAAGTTTTCTAATAGATTGGTTCATCTGGCTGGTTCAACAATCACGATTTTACATGTACAGGTTCTGAATACAGTATTCTTGGCCTAGTTAATTATATATGACAAAAACAATTAATGTGATAAAAGTAACACTCAGTTTATTTGTAATTTATGACTGTACACCATTTAAATAAATATTGTACTGTGTTATTGGAAATATATTTTTACCGGATATATAATCACAACAAAATGTACACAATTCTTATAAAATGGACTCACATTTATCTTGCTTTAAATATTCCAATAAAGATAACCATGCTGATTTCTTCTTCTTCAAAAACAAATGAGAGGAATAGTAATCTCTAACATCCTGACTTTTTCTGTCATTTTCTCATTAAACTGTGTGGATTTTAAATTTTTTTTTCATTTTGTTTAGGATTTAAGCACCACTGTTACACACACAATATCATACATGGAACAAACCATACATTTTGCAAAGATGTCCAGAGTAAGCTTGGAGTAATGATAAGCCATGGCCCTTCTCAACCTAGAATTTGAAAAGAAAACAAATCATTGCCGAGGTGCCCTGAATGAGTAAAGAGAAACAGAAAGAACAAGAGCATTCCAAAGGGGAGGGAAAAATGAGAGAGGGGGGGATTACTTTATTAAGATGCACTGAAATGCAGCCAGTCGGTGATGGATGACTAGTTCAAAAAGGAAGAGTCTGGAGGAGACAAATCTATCTGCCATAGCAGTCGTGCTGCTTCTCTGAAAATGTGCCTGGACCCAACTGTAGCAGACAAAACCCTATTATTTGAATGTAGCATGTTTCTAACGTCCTGATATCTCTAGCATCTCACACAGATGTACCAGATATATTTGTGTTCTTGGTTTGCAATTGTGCTCTCACATTAATATTATAATAAACAGTGTTAGGTAAATAACTCAGAAAAATAAAGTAATCCATTACAGATTACTAATTACTACTTTAAACTTGCAATCTGATTACATTACTGCATGTAAAAAGCAATCAGATTACTAATTACTACTTTCAAAACCTATGAAACCAACAATAATGTTTGATCATAAAACCTGCCTCGGTTGTTGTCATTGTTTGTAGGATTACCAGACCGATAAAATATCAAACTTTTCTAACTTAGGCTAGTTTGGTGTCACTAGCCAAAGGGAGGCACAGCTAAGATATGGGTTTAGCTGCTACAGTGCCATGCTGAGTACATTATCTTTCCTTATGCACTGCTAAAATCATGTTCACATAAACGAGAACTCATATAGACATTTAAACCCTTCTTTTTTCAGAGGATATTACTGTTTCAGTTTCAACCCCTTTACTGGTTTAAAAAAAACAAAAACCGCATATATCCACTTTTCCTCACGCTGACTGTGTGAGCTAGCGCTTCGCAGAATTGAGAGCTGTTGGACAATAAGACATGAGTGTTTCCACAAACTTATTTGAAAACACTGTCTGATTGGTCTCACCTCTGCTCACTGAAGATAAAAAATGACAACACTGCTGTCTTCTTTTACTGACATTCAGTTAGGTGTTGACAAACCGCTCCAAGTGGAGAATTATTCGGGGCTAAAGAAAAATCTTTGAGGCTACTGCCCTGAATGCCCAGGCCAGGTTATGCCCTGACAGTTGCACAAAACTTGATTAATTTTTAAAATGCATTTTACTTAATACTGTTTTCTGAACAATAAATTTGTAATGCAAGTAACGTAATTTCATTGACATCAGTAACTGTAATCAAATTATATACATTTTAAATGTAATGCCTTACATTACTGTCTTATCAGAAAAAGTCATTAGAGTAAATGTTAAATAGCACACTTATATAGCGCTTTAATCCAAAGCGCTTTACACTGTGTCTCATTCACCCATTCACACACACACCAATGGTAGCAGAGCTGACATGCAAGGTGCTAGCTTGCCATCGGGGGCAACTTGGGGTTCAGTGTCTTGCCCAAGGACACTTCGGCATGGGATCACCCGGGCCGGGATTCAAACCACCAACCCTATAATTAGTGGACAACCCGCTCTACCGACTGAGCCGGTTACAGTAAGGTGTTATACCCAACTCTTCGAATAATACACTAGTTCATAAATACTTCACTGATGGACTGGCACCCTGTCCAGGGTGTACCCCGCCTTGTGCCCGATGCTCCCTGGGATAGGTTCCACCTGACCCTGAAAAGGAGTAAGCGGTAGAAGATGGATGGATGGATGGATGGATGGATAAATCTTTCATTCTCAGTTAACCGAATATAGGTGGGCTATTTGTAATATTGTAATACCTACAATTATAAAATCTCACCAACGTTCATCTAGACTACAGTATGTATCTGAGCGAACATGGGGCACTGAATTAAGCCAAGCCTCTAGCAGACAGCACATTTTCTGGTTCATGTAAAGATGTCCGGCATATCAACAGAGACATACATCATGCGGATGGCATGCAGCATCTGTGTCAAGCACTGGGTTTTGCGGTGCTTAGATGGGAACAGAGGCTCTCCGCCGATTCTCACATTCAGTCTTTCAGCACTTCATACAGGCCTGGAGATGGAGGAATAGAGGTACTGAGAGCGTGATGAACATAGCTGTTGAGCTAGGGAGGCTTGCAAAGGCTGTCAGAGCTAAAAGGAACTGATATGAAGGGATGTTCTTTAGATTTAATAAGAATATTTAAACCTAAGGTCAAATCTCGATGCAAAATAAATGCATTTGTACAATGCAACACAAATGATGCATAACAAACCAAATTTTTCAAAACTCTGATAACCCATACAGAAGGAAAGCTGAAGATTAATTCAGTTTGCTGATCAGCTTTCATCATCATCTTAGCAATCACAATGCACCAATGTTCACCATTAATCACAAACTCATTTCATCACGGAGTTTCTTGCAATATGATTCATGAGGTCAGAGCAGCAACGGTGAAGAATAACAGCATTGATGTAAAATGCAGTCATATCAGATTTTAATGTGTATCAGAGCGTCTCCATTCGTCCTTGTCATTGGAGGGCTGGATGGGCCAGAAAAGGTTGCAAAGCTTAATCTAGCCGTGGGCCTGGAAAATGGCTTCCAGCTGTCTAATCATTAGAGCTGATAAGGCACCCCATTCCCTCCACCTTTACGCGGCTTGTGGGAAAAGGTAAGCGCTCTTTCGGGTGCTCTGGTACATCCAGATAGCTCTTTCACCTGCATTTGGGCTCCATATGGAAAACATTTATGTTCTTTCCATGATTCGATGGTGACTAGGTTTTACGTAGAGAGTCTGTGTCATTTCAGACTTTTTCATTATTTGCTGACAGCATCACTCTCACTCGCTATTCTCTCATCACACATTATTATACATTTTTTTGTGATATACTACATACAAAATGATCATGGTGCAACCTCTTTAGTTATTCTGCTATAGGAAACATGAATAAACTATGAGAAATCTCTACAATAGTTCTTACAAAAGAATTCCACACAATGATTTGCCTCAGAATTCAACATGCTGTTTTTCTGAATAATTCTGAGCCTTATGAGAACATCACATGCATTTTACCTGTGAATATGTGAATAATCTGGGATCACATGAAAATGGTGTGAGAGTGCATTTCAACGTGTTGTGCCCTGAAATGGCACATGTGATATCATGTCAAAAATATATATGATAATTAACATATAAATCAGATGAATTAATTGTAAGGGGAGGAAAAAACACAAGTAAAAATAAATGATGTGTAAACAAAATAATCAAAATCACTTGAAAATGGATGAATCGTGTAAAAATCGAGTGTGAAAATAAATAAATCGTGTGTAAAAAAAATCATGTGGAAATCAATGATCCATGTGGAAAAATTGTTATTTTTACACGATTCATTTATTATAACGTGATTTTCACATGTTAAAAAACCGAATAAGTCAAGTTCACATGTGATAAACACATTATAAGCAAATAAAACTGTGAAATATCTCAAATGTGTAACTTTCACATGAAATGTGATGTCAAAGCAAGGCAGCCAATTTGACTGAAACACTAAATCCTCCTGTAATTTTGTTGCACATCACCAAATGTTAAAAAATAATCACTGGTATCCTTCCTACCAAGAGTACTCCTCATCAAATCAGAGGATATTGACATCTTGACCATTCCTAAACTTGCTTGTTGTTCCCATTTATCATCTCTAGACTAAGCGGAACAAACTAGACCAGAATGAAGAGGGACAGAGCTGCTGGCAATTGGTGATTATTGGAGACGTGAGGCGGTAGTAATGCGGACCACACGTTTGGAGGGGGGCTGGAGGGGAGCTGGAGGGAGGGGAACTAGAAGACACAACAGGAAACCAGTATGCAGCCCATAAGATCAATATACTTCTGATGACCCACAGAGTCCTCAGAGAGCATGAACCGTCAACACAACAGGTCAATCAGTCTAGCCTTATCACCATGGGGTAACACTCTTACCAACGAATAACATTAGAATGACTAATTCCTATTCTTAGTGTAATTTTACAATTTGATTTCCAAGATTTTTGTAGTAATTACAATGACAATAGACACACTTGATGTAAAAATAGCTACCAATCTTTACGTAATACAGGCAATTACAAATGTTCTACCTGAAACCAGTTTTTTTAAATCTACTTAACACTTAATATATTTGCACTCAGACAAATGTGATGGTTTTACTGGATTTCATTCATCTCTTTGGTTTGTATCTCATAGAAGTGATGTGTAAGGAGTAAAACATGACAGGGTGTGCTGTTAGAGGGAAATAATCATGTGTGATGTAGTTATCTCCCTGAAGTTGATTATTTTCCAATAACCGCATGTCCTGAAGAGTTTTATTTCTCTCCGTCAAAGAAAACCTCCTCACAAATCAGATTTGAGAATTCGACACTTTATCACATTTCCTAATGCTCCTAAAAATGCATTATGAAGATATCCCAGGAAGCACCGGGCACAAGGCGGGGTACACCCTGGACAGGGTGCCAGTCCATCGCAGGGCACAATCACATACACACTCACACACCCATTCATACACTACAGACACTTTAGACACGCTAATCAGCCTAACATGCATGTCTTTGGACTGGGGGAGGAAACCGGAGTACGCGGAGGAAACCCCCGACACACGGGGAGAACATGCAAACTCCGCACACAAATGGCCCCGGTAGGATTTGAACCCCGGACCCTGGAGGTGTGAAGCGAACATGCTAACCCCTAAGCTACCGTGCGCAGTATACTGTATAGTACAAGCAAAATCTTTATCTGGCAATTTTATTTGGAAATTCTGTCCATTTCCAAGCTATAAGGAATAAATTACAGACACAGCAGACTAAACCTTTATACTACTCTTAATATTAAAGCACCATTGCCAACTACAACACCATTTGTTGTCAAAAAAAAGGTAAACCTTACAATGTATTAATAAAACCCCAAGCCTGGCAACTCTATCTGCTTGCTTTATGAATACCAGTCCGAGGTCGATACAAGCATATCCCTCGATAGTGTTCATGCTGGTTTTGTTCAGAGGTATCGATCTCCCTAAATGCAGGGGGTCTGGAACGGTCAGTTTCTGTGTTGTCTGAATGCCTCAGCACACAACAGCAAGACAGCAAGGAGCTTCTCAAGAAACCAATGTGTGATTTGGTGCTCTCAATAACATTTCTTTCCACTTCAGACTAAAGACATGACCCGGAGCTGTTGGATGCAGACGAGATAGTGACTCACCTCAGCCGAAAACAGCACTCTATGATTCCAACACTCAATATCACTCTTATCTGACTGCCTCGATCCATATAACTTAAAATCTTTGGGGCTTTTTTTTTCATGTATGTGCCATCTTGGTTAGAGAAGTGTATGTTGGCATTTATACAGAGTGACATGTTCATAGAGAGTGTGTGTGAGACGCTAAGTGGAATAGCTACAACATAGAGGTTGTAGGTTGTACATTTTGGATGAAGAACAGAAGTTTCACTTTAAAAAGGTAGAAATATCTATTAACCCCTCAAACCTCTCATTCGTCTTAAAACATATTTATTAAGTAAATGATTCAGTCAAACTAAATTAGAACGAGGAATGTAATTCTGGATCAATCAATGTGTCCTGCGTGTTTGATTGATTAGGGTTAAGAAGAATTCAGAAAGTGTGTTTTGATGCAAATTAGCATCTTTTATGCACATCCTGACATTACAATTTAAAATAGCATAATGAAATGCAGTTAATTAATTGCCAAGCATACAGTATGATGCCATTTAAATGACATTATCCAAACATATGTGATGATTCCATAATTGGAGTTCCCATTTGTGTCCCACTGATATTACAATGTATAGAAATATATATGGAAAAAGTAAAAGACATTTTAAACACAGGCAAAGTGTTTAATGTTGTAATGTTTCCAGCAAAGTTTCAGATATATGATTTAAAACATTGATAAAAGCATGTATGCCTGTTCCAGCCCACTATAATTACACTTTAACTTGATATACTGTAACTTCATTCAAATTCTTCCAAAAACATATAATTTCGGCATTAATGTCCGATTCCATTTAACACCACAAACTCTCACACTCTCATTCTCAAAATTGATCCATCAAATATAGGTAATGAAAAAATTGACATTTTAGTTCATCACTCAACCCTGTTACTTGAGAACATATTCATCCCATTTGGAATATATTTACAAATATAAATCACATGTTCCACAGGAAGTTGCATCACCTGAATTTCTTAAAGATCATGGGAAGAAGAAAAGTAAGTTCTCTTATTGTTTTTTCTTCTTTTTATATATTTCGAAATTGACTGAAGAGGTCATTTTGAAAGTACGAACACCTTACCCAAACTTATAAACAGAAAGTAAATAATTAATTATAGTAAAATTCATTTTAAACATTTAAACATTGTCCTTAAAGTCCTCATGCCATTAGCACGAATACTAGTGTACGTGATGGATTCAGTGGAGGAAAATAGAGAAGGATTGACTTCCAAGAGCTTCATTTTTACTGAATAAAATCACATGTACTCTATACAACCCCCCCCCCCCCCCCCCCCCTCTCTCTCTCTCTCTATGAAAATTTCCTGGATTTCTCAGAGTCTGGTCATTCCTTCCATCCATCCATTTATCCTTTAGGTTGTGGGGAAGTCTTGAGCCTATCCCAGGGTGCTTGAGGGACAAGGCAGGGGACATTTCAGGGCATAGTCTCACACACATTCACAGACTACGGACAATTTGGAAATGAAAATACGGCTACAAAATACATCTTTGCACTGGGAAAGGAAACCAGAGTACCCGGAAGAAACCCCTGAAGCATGGGTAGAACACATAAATGTGCTAACCACTAAGCCTCCATGCCCCACTAGAGTCGAATCATATTACAGAAACTTAAATACAAAAGCTTACATTGTTAGGGTGCATTGTTAGGTCCACACCATTTGGTGCATCTTACTCTAGTTAGATTTTCAACAGTATGTGTTTATTAGACTGTCAGTTCATACTCACCTTTGATTTTTGGGGGCTGACTGTGTGTGTGTGTGTGTGTGTGTGTGTGTGTGTGTGTGTGTGTGTGTGTGTGTGTGTGTGTGTCTATAGAAGCAGAGTTATTCTCCACATGCTGGTGGTCCAGCCCCAACTTCACTTTACAAACAAACTAGGCACTCCATGGCTCCAGCCTAAGTTCAATGTTAAATAAATATACCTGAACTATCAAAAGAGCTCTCGGGATAAGCGTATAATCTCTCACCCGACTTGTCAACCTCTCACGAGCTAGATAAATTTGTGTTTTCTGTTTGCGTTTCCAATTAAGTGCAGCAGATGGGTTGGCAGAGAGGCCCTCTCACATGTCCAACTGACAGGGTATTTGTCTCTCTTCTCTGATGCACACATGTGAACAGCACACACCATCAGTCATAGTGATGGACACTGACAGCGTGCATAACGTAGTCTACCACAGAGGAGCGTCAAGTTCATGCTGCGTATCATAAAAATACCAAGAAGAGATTAAATCTCTCATATGAGAGGAGAAACAACATTTTACAACAACTATTACACAAATCCAGTAACTTTGACCTAGTACTTCATTCAAAACAATCTTTTTTTCCCATCATGCATGGTTTTTGATGTTGATTTGTTTGATAAATTGAACATTTATTTATGTGCAGTTCGAATGAAAAAAGTACATACCCAAATGAGAAAATAATAAAGTTTTAAAAATGTCATTGAAAGTGTTTGGTTTAAGAGATGGTCAATATCACAAACGGTCCAATAGTGTACTGTATGTTAATATATTCATAGTGGGGGAGAAAAGAAAATGATATCAAAAGATTTGTAAACATTTGTATTTCTTTTAGTCTGAACATTTAAATATTTTTCTATTACCTGTATGAAATATTTGATATAATTCCCAGTCTTCCTAGGTATACATATGTCAAACGCTTCAACAAAAATATGTTCCTGTTAATTTTAGGTTTTCCTTTTAAAGGATGCACATACATTTCTTTTACTACTTCTTAAAAGTTTTACAATTTTTGGGAGAATTATTTTTGGGTAAGACATTTTGTTGTTGGTTAATAATGCACTTGTAAAAGGTTTATTCGCTATGCATTAATTTTTAAGAGCTGTACTGATACATAACTGGAGATCTGTTATGTAAACATGACTAGTAACTGCATTGTTAGTTGTGCTAATGAACAATAAACACATTAAGTAATTATCTAATCTTATTTCAGATTATATCAGATACATTTTAAACTTCATGGGGATCAATTTTTATTTATTTTTTTGTCTATAGCATATATTATGACTTTCATTCATGTATTTCAGTTAGGTTATAGTGTTGATTCTTTAGGGTTACTTTAGGGTTTATTAGGCAGTTTTATACTTTAGCTTCTGCACACAAAAAAATAGTAATAATAGTACACCCAATAATTGTTCATTTTAATATTTCTTTAGTTTAATATTTCATTTAGGCTAATTTATTTGTTTAGTATCCCACAATTCACATGCTCAATTGTTTGTGTCACAAGGTTTTAACAAACTGTTTACTATGCATTATTACAACTTATTAATCAGTTATTAATCATTTTTATATAGCAGTTTTGTAGCAGTACAGGTTTTTAAGAATAATGCATAGTGAATAAACCTTTAAGAAATACCAAGACAGTAAATAACCTTAATTAATTAGTGTTACCGAATTGATATCGCACACAGTATAGTGGGGTTACAAACTTTTGCACTCAATTGTACATTTATATTTACATTTATTCATTTAGCAGACGCTTTTATCCAAAGCAACTTACAAATGAGACACACTCACACACCAATGGTAGCAGAGCTGCATGCAAGGTGCTAGCTTTCCATCGGGGGCAATTTAGGGTTCAGTGTCTTGCCCAAGGACACTTCGGCATGGGATCACCCGGGCCGGGATTCGAACCACCAACCCTACGATTAGTGGACAACCCGCTCTACCGACTGAGCCACAGCTGCCCTAAAAGGTTTATTTAAACATAAAAGATTTATTTAAACATCTTCAGTAACCACTTTACTCTAGTCAGAGTCACAACAAACCTGGAGCAACTGTAACTATGGCTACTTTTAAATATTCAATCAAAGTTTTAAACTATGAATCATGTCGCAAATGAGCTCATTCACAGGGCATTAAGATCTGAGTGTCAATTAAGAGTTAAGAGTTTTTTTAAGAAATAGATTTTAATGAAACAGTCTGAAGGTCTGTCATGTCTGCTTGACGTAGACAAGACTGCAGTATGGGTGACAATACAAACAGGGAAGAGGACTCAGTGTCTGAGCTCTTCATACCAGAAGCCCTATCATGATTGATTGCCAGTGGAGGCCAGTTGCATGCTGATTATACGACACTGCTGAAGGTCTACAGGACTACACACTGACACACAGACTTAATCGTCCTGCCAATCATGTCTTCACTATCCACAGGCAGAGGACATGATTGGTTAATAGGAGTGCTGCTACAGTTCAGATGATAAGACTCATTCAGCAATCTGGGTTAGTCTGCGTCTCAAAGACGACATGGAGCATGTGATATCAATTTCTTATCAGATTTGATGCAACAAGAATTCTGAGCAAATAGTTTTATTTACAAATTTACAATAGGGCTATTTTAGCATATAAATAAAATACATCTGTTATCTGATAAAGGTTTTGTTTTGTTAAATTTAAGGTAAGACACTATAGGTGAAATAAAGTATATTTAAAAAAACATTTTCCAAAAATATACATTTATTTATACAAATGAAGCTTCATCTAATTAAATATGCAGAAATGTGCATACTTAATCAAACAAATAATTTAGTCATTTGATGGTAAAGTATTTATTTTGCTGTGAAGACAGTATCAAGAACAATGCCTTTAAAAAACATTTTTTGCAAAAACATTACCTTATTGTTTAACTATTTTTTATATTTATTTACAACTATATATTTTATGCCATTTTTCAACATAAAATTTAAAGTAAACCCAACAATAAACATCTTGGGGAATTTGCTCTGTAATCTCCTTCAAAAAAAATGATAGAAATGTTCATTTAAAATTGAAAAGAAAAGGATGTTCTGATTACTTAATAATAATAATAATAATAATAATAATAATAATAATAATAATAATAATAATAATAATAATAATAATAAACAAAAAAATATCCAGTGAGCAGCAGTTCTGCAGAGGGAAATACAGTACATCGTTGATCAGAGAGCTCACATGACAATGGCCAGAGTGCTTTGAGCTGACAAGGAAGGGTATAGGAATTCAAATAATCAGTATTACGAGTAGGAAACCTTGAGGAAAATGGGCTGCAACAGCCAAGAACAAGAACAACAGCCACTGTGGAAGAAATGCAGAAAAAAAAGGCTGGACGCTCTAGACATGATGACAAAAGATGACTACCGGAAATGTTTCCAGGAATAGCAGAAATGCTGGGACAAGTGCTTCACAAAGAGAGTACTTTGAAGGGGATTAAAAGAGAAATGCTGTAAGTTTTATAACATTAGTTTTTCTTTTTTTTATTCTTTCAGATCATTTTTTTATTGATCATTTTATTACTACAGCTTTTTAGAGGATGTAAAAAAATTTTTATTGATGTGACCAAAATTGTCGTTGTACTTGTAGTGTCTCACCTTAAATAGTCAATTTCAAGAGAACGACAAACTCAAAGGTCATTTAAAAATGATTCCACGGCTGAAACGGTTTTATGAACATGATTATCTTCTCACTGGCTTATAGTAAAAAGACCTGAAACTAAACACACATGTGATGTGGTTTAGAAGCACGGTTCTGTAGACTTTTTAACCCTAAAATAGTTCAAGGACTCTCGATATATAACATATCAAGAGTGTGTATACAAACAGGTTGGCTGGCCTCAAAGTGCTACGCTGAAGAAAGGAAACTTGGCCTCAGCTACAGAGAAGATGGATGAGAGTGTGACAGCTTTCTCTTCTCTCGTCCATCTCTATGGGAGGCTCATGTTGGGCCCTGTGTGTGTGTGTGTGTGTGTGTGTGTGTGTGTGTGTAGCTGGGAGAGAGCGAGAGAAGGGGGAAAAGAGAGAGATGGGAAGACAGCAAGTCTGTGTGTGTGTCTATGCTAGCACTATGTAAACTCACGGCAAGAGATCCCAGGCTAGGGGAAGATAAAGACTTCTCACTAGAATGTAAACACTTTGTGAAGTGGCGAGGGGGGCAGCTGCAGTCACACACAGACACTTTGAAAAGAGCCTGCCGTGGGTCAAGGTTAAGCGGAACACACTTTAAGGGGCTGCTTTCCCTCTTAACCCCCCTTAGTAGTGGAGCAGTCATGTAACAATGAGAACACAAAAGATAAACATCTTGTGAAGGCCCGTAGCTGGGCGATGCTCATGAGGTCGAAGATGTAGACTCGATGGCCATTCATAGTCACAGATTCCCTGACCATTTTGAGCGCCCAATTAGTGTAGAGATTCAGGCCAAATTTATGAATATTTTCACATTTTAATCTGAAACCAACACCTATTTATTATAACTTGTAGGCAGAGATTACTGTGTGACTTATTCATTCATTTTCAGGAACAGCTTATCCTAGTCAGGGTTGACTGAGCCGTTCATTAATGTAAGCAATCACTAACTCAAACATGACCTGAGACAGAGGAGGGACCCGCTCATGAACTAAATGATACATTGAGTCAAAGAGTTCAGTAGTTGCATAGACACACACACAATTGCAAAAACATTCATTTATTCATTCATTCTCAGTGATGTGACAAATAAAGGTTTCTTCTTCTTCTTCTTCTTCTTCTTCTTCATCCTGGTCAGGGTTGAAGTGGATCCGGAGGTTATCCCAGGAACACTGTGTGAAGCAGGAATACATTATGGGTGGGATGCCAGTCAATCACAGGATGCCATACACACTCATTCACAACTATGAACAATTTAATGTAACCAATCCACGTATTTACTAGTATGTTTTTGGGTGGAAATTGGAGAACTCTGAGGAAACTCATTCGGAAACATGGTGCACATGCACAGAAACTTCACACAGTGAGTAATCCAAGCTCAAAATCGAACCATGCTGGCATGAGTGATCAATGAAACGTCAAAATGTCCAAACAAAGTAGCATAGTAGGTAGAGAAATGCACTGTACCTTAGAGAACTGATGGTGAAACATTTGAAATGGTATTTGAGATAGAAATTCTACACAGTTCTTTGGGTTTTTATGGCTCTTAGCTTTCTTAAATGAACCTAATCAGACTCTTTTCAGACAGAGAAATCTGTTATAGGAAATCTTAAAAAGCTTCCACCAAGAGATAAACTCTGTAATAGTACTGGTTTTGATTGTCCAATAAAGGGAACCAACGAAGGGAACCATTTACAAAGGCACAGACAGTACATACAGTACATTGTGCAGGTGGCCAAACCCAGCAGCTTTCAATAATCGACCAAACAGAACCAGAAAACAGATTGAAACACTCACCATTTTTACAATTCTGTATGATCAAAAGAAGTATAGGGGAGGAGCATTGGTGGTTCAGACATCACACTTGACTGATGCATTTATAAAAAATGGTCGATCTGCAGTCCAGTCCTCTGACTCAGATTCAGGCCTGGAATGCAGATGAATGACAAGTCAAAACACTATCATGGGAAGACAAATAGGATAAATTACATTAGTAAGGGAAAGTTTGGAGGGGGAAAAAATATGTTAGAGGGCCAGGCTCAACACTTAGTATCAGTGAAGCTTTTTGTCGCCTTTCTACAAAGGCTCAGGTCTTATCTGGGTGCATGTATACAGTTTCAGGCTTATCTCTCATTCATTTGACTTCAGTAGAGATTAATGAAAGTGCAGGTGGTTGGTCAGCACTTATGTTGAAAAATCCTCTTTGTTCGTTTAGTCTGCCTTTGAGGATCAACCGCCTGCGCATGTTTAGAAAGAAATTCTTTATGTTGAAGGGCTGCACTGCGAGGAATTGGGGAAAATAATGTTATATGCTTAGTACCTTGCAAGTCTGAAGTTTCACGGCTGTGTACTTTAATATCAGCATATTCTCTGAAGTTGACATTGGTATTCGTTGGTAACTATGGTATTCAATTACAGTGATTAAATAATTACACTCTGCTTTGCATCTGGCTATATCACACCACCCCATCAGTGATTATTTTTTCAATATCAGCATGCCTATTTGTTTTTTATTTCTCTTAAACCACAGCAATTTACCTATTCATCGATCCATCAATCCTCTGTACCGCTTATCCTACACAGGGTCTCGGAGAGCCTGGAGCCTATCCCAGGGAAGTTGGGGCACAAGGTGGGGGACAACTTATAACAGGGCACAATCAGACACACACTTACACAACAGACAATTTGGAAATGCCAATCAGCCTACAACGCATGTCTTTTGACTGGGGAATAAAACCAGAGTACCTGGAGGAAACCCCTGAAGCACAGGGAGAACATGCAAACTGGTATACAACATACAATTCACTGTATACATTTTCTTTCCACTATTTTCCCCACCAGCCAGCTCTCCTTTATCATATGGTACCAACCTAGGAGGGGAAAGTGTAACATGTGTGTCCTCTGAGACACACAAAGCCAGACAATGACATCTTTTCAAACTGCTGATTATGCTGCATCACAGGGTTGCTTAACAATTTCAGAGGAAAGCACTATCTGCCATCTTCCACATAGATGAGCCCAGAGATGTCCAGAATTGGCTACAGTCACTGTGACTGACAGGAGAGAGAGAGTATACCGTCCCTCCCACTTAAAGAACATGGCCAATTTTATTCCCAGCCACGGATGGCTATGGCATTGTCAAGATATAAACATACCTTTGTTGCTATAGCAACAATAGCATATTACAATAAGCATGTTAATATAAACTCTGGATCCAGAACTATTATTATCATCACCTGACAATCAGAATTGGGCTTTCAACAGTGCTTTGTTATGAAGGAAATTAAAACTTTTTTCAAATTAATTTCTAATCAAGTATTTATTTTAAGAACAGTGTAATGTTTTTCTTCAATGCAACTAATTATTCTTTAAGACATTTGCTTGTGGGTTTCACTTAAGCACAGATCACTCATTAAAATATGCCTGATACAGCGATGTACATGTTAATAATAACTTTGGTTGTCACTGTAATATACACAAGACCTCTACTGCAAAGGACTGTTAATGTACACTGATCAAAGTGCCTGAAGTGGCACATAATGTTACCCACTCGCCTTTGACATTCTCTCTCTCTCTCTCTCTCTCTCTCTCTCTCTCACTCTCTCCCTCTCTTCCACCAACATCACCAGGGCAATGTTGCATGTGTGCTTCCTACAAAATAACTCTCTTAAAAAGTACTTAATAGAAGGAGCTTCTTCTGTGGGGTAATGCATGCTGTACTATGATGGGGGTTGTCATGGCCATGGGCTAAACCCTTCTCTTGGACCTTCTTCATTATCTGTCTCAATGGACAGTAAGTGGACAGTAAGTGCTTGGGTTATAAATAACACCACCTGCACTTTGTCATTCTTATCAGCTGTGTCAGAATTTGATTTGATGCATCCTCTAAACCTGATCAAGGCTATTTTTACGAGTTTATATTAGCAGCACATGTCTTGTGGACTGGCTCAAAATACTGCACAAGTGTAACACCATAATCTTTTTTTTTTTTTTACAATACTTTCTGGACTGCCTATCCATAATAATGAGGACTAAATTCCTCCTTTTGATAAAAACGTCAGAACTTGATCCTGACACCATTCAAATTCTCATGTGTGCAACAGATATCAATCCATTGCACAAAGACATGAACAAGCAGTACCTGGTTTTCAGTCTAACATGGTGATAAATGGAAGCTCACAGCCAATAATGGTAAAGTTCCACTCTAGTAGACTATTGATTCTGTCACCAGCTGACTCAAAGACAGCAAATTCACAAGGGATGTGAATGGTGGCTGTTGACATTCAACAAGACTTCTAAAATGTGACAAGATGGCCATGGGAACCATTGGCTGAATACAATGGATGTAGTTAAACTGAGACAATGGTCCAAAATGGCTGTCCTGTTCATCCCAGGACAACTCTCACTTTCTCCATGAACACACAAATGGGGCTATGTCAAAGCTGAGGTGCTGCTTGACTTGACTCACTCCCTAGGCTTTAAATAAAAATCGCTGAAATGCACAGAGTGATGGTGATGACAGGTGCAATCAAGCAGATGAGCCAGCAATGTATTAGAAATGAGTACAAAAAGGAGCTTTGATGATTTTTGCAATATCTGGTATGATCATGTCCAAATTAAGGGTCTACTGAACCATATAGTATGGCATTACTCTGACATCACCTAAATTTTGTAACATGACAGCAATAAGAGAGCTTAAATATATACAGTATCTCACAAAAGTGAGTACTGTTACACAAGTTGTACACTTACTACTTTACATTGTACCAAAATGTAATATCTACAGTGCTGTCACATGAAAAGATATCATCAAATATGTGTTCAAGGTGTGTTCAGGGTGATGAGCTGTGTTGCTTTTACGCCAAACATAACATTTTGCATTGTTGCCAAAAAGATCGATTTTGGTTTCATCTGACCAGAGCACCTTCTTCCACATGTTTGGTGTGTCTCCCAGGTGGCTTGTGGCAAACTTTAAACGACACTTTTTATGGATATCTTTGAGAAATGTCTTTCTTCTTGCCACTCTTCCATAAAGGCCAGATTTGTGCAGTATACGACTGATTGTTGTCCTATGGATAGAGTCTCCCACCTCAGCTATAGATCTCTGCAGGTCATCCAGAGTGATCATGGGCCTCTTGGCTGCATCTCTGATCAGTCTTCT